>CM061558.1:63133543-63391043 GCA_030864225.1 Capsicum baccatum var. pendulum
AAAAAGATAATTATGATTCAGAAGATTAGTGAATACATATACGGAAATATTAACAAATATAAAAAGATTTATAAATTAACGATAAACAAGAAAGAATAATCAAGAAAAAACTTTGAAAATAATAATACAGAAATAAATACTCTTGACAAAAAAGGAAGATGAAAATCTAATACCCAAAACAACAGAAATAAGAAAAAACCTATATATTATAAAAATAAATTTTAAAAGATATAATGAATATGACAAATGACACCAAAACAAATAGTTAATAAAAATTATAACTTTTTAGATCTAGACTGTGTAATAGATACAGAAAAAACAATACAATTATGGATAGGATATATGACAAAACAATTATTAGACAATAATATAAACATAACAGATGCACCAGAATACATAGAAAAAACACTAATAGGATCAGTAAAATTATGGTTTACAAATTTACAGAAAATAGTAAAAAAGTATTAAGAGCTAATAAACCTATGGAAGGAGCAGCATCAACAACAACAAAATTAACACCTATCGAATTATTAAAAAAATATGAAACAGCTATAAAAGATGAATTTGGTAGTATGACAACATTAGAAGAAGAACAAGATGAAGAAAAAGATACAAATAGGAATTTAATGATAAAATTAACAATATGTAATATGTTTTATATAGATGAATATACTTGCGCATTTAAAGAATATTATTATAAAGGAGCATATAGTATAGAAGAAAGTAAAGAAATAAGAAAATTGTATTTTAATAAATTACCCGAACCATTTAGTTCAAAAATAATAAAAAGTTGGGAAGAAGCAAAAATAGTAGATACATTAGGAGCTAGAATAAAATTTTTTACAACATGGTATAGAAAGTTATGTGAAAATATAGAGAAGAATTAAAAATGGAAAAAACATTAATAAGAAATTTAGCATGTTGCAAAAAATAAAATAGCACCTCAATTTGGATGCGAATAAAGATATTATAAGAAGAGAAAAAGACATAAGAAATATAAGAAATATAAAAAATCAAAATATAAATATAAGAAACCAAGGAAAAGATATTATGTTAAAATTATAAAAAATAAAAGACCATATAGAAAGAAAAAATCTATAAAAGAATGTACATGTTATAATTGTGGAAAGTTAGGACATTTAGCTAGAAATTGTAAATTACCTAAAAATCCAAAAAAATAAACAAATATCCGAAATAAAAATAGAAAATACAGAATATATGCAAATAGATTATATAGATTATGAACTAGAAAGTGAAGATAGTATATATGAAATTTCAGAAAACGACACAGATACTGAAATAGATAGTGAGATAGATGAATCAAATGACTGAAGAAGATATAAAAATAATAACAAAGGAAGAATATTTAAATGACGAAGGAACGGAACAAAAGATAATATTTGACAGTAATATATTTGATGAAATAAAAGGAAAAGAGTTAGATTTAAGTGTAAAAAAATATTTAAAATACCAACAATAAAAAATATTTTTAGTAGGAAAAAAGATGAATATTATGTAGTATGTCAAAAAGAACATGTAATAGACTGTAGATATGCAAAAGGAAAAGCTAGTATACCACTAGTAACAAAAAGGATAATTAATAAAGAAATAAATGATATAAAAAGTAAAGGAGATCCAATAAAATATGTACACCTCGGAGGTACAGAGATATTAATAAAAGCATGTTTTAGAGAAGGAATAGATACACCGATAGAATTATATTTAGCAGATGATAGAATTATAAAACCTATAGAAAAAGCATAATAACTGCCGTAAAAGGAAATTTGATATACCAAAAATTAAATTTATAATAAGTGCAAATTATTCAGTAGCAGTAACAGATAGAAATATAGATAAATCATTAGTATTATATTGGAAGATATCAGGAATAGAATTAACCCCAGGAAGTAAAATATTTACAGCGAGATGTAAAAATTTATATGTGTTAACAACAAAACATAAAATAACAGGAAAAAATAAGATTAATAAAATACAAATAGATAGCCCATTTGAGCAAATTGTAAAAACAATAGATTATAATGACTATAACTATAGAGACATAGATATAGAAGAAAATTTAGAAATAGTAAATGATAGAATAAGTACAACGAAAAGAATAGCTAATGAAAAACCAGAGTCATCGAGCTCATCAAAAAGAATAAGTTATGAAACAAATTCAATAAGTAATTTAAATCAATATTACATAACAGGAAAAATAAATGAAAAAGAACATTTAATACTATTAAACATAGGACAAGAAGAAAATTATATAACAAAATATCTAGTAAAAAATGAAGAAATAAAAACTGATAATGATATATGCCCAGATCTACCGAGAAGTTTAATAAATAATAAAAAAATATAGCAGAAAAAGAAATAATAATAGGAGGAATTAGAAAAATAAAAATAGAGTTTGAGGTAAAAGAAGAAATGCAAAAAGCAGATATAATATTAGGAATAAAATGGTTAGAACAAGTAAAACCATATAATATAGAACATACACAATTAGCCATAACACATAATAGGGAAAGATTATTTCTAAGAAGAGCCTTAATATAAAATGAAAATATATGTATTAATGAAGATAGTAGTGGAAGGATATTATAGTAGATATTATACGCCTATGATAGATACAGGAGCAGAAGCTAATTTATGTAGATATAATTGTTTACCAGAAAGTAAATGGGATAAATTAAAAATACCAATAATAGTTAAAGGATTTAATAATGAAGGAAGCTTAATTACTTACAAAACTAGGAATGTAAAAGCACAAATATGGGATAAGATATTGACAATAGAAGAAATTTATAATTATGAACTAACATCAAAAGATATACTTTTAGGAATGCCATTTTAGATAAACTTTACCCACATATAATAACTAGAAATGATTGGTGGTTCACAACACCATGTAAACAAAAAGTAAGAGCAAAAAGAGTTAATAATAAAATAAGAAAGAAAACTGACTGGATCAAAGGAAGTGAAAAAATTACACAAAAGTTAGAAATATAAAAAACTGCTGAAGATACAATAGAATTAGTAGTATTTTCAATAAATAAAACAGAAATAACTATATTTTCAATAAATAAGATAGAAATAGTTAAGAAAAAATTAGAACAATTATATAGCGAAGATCCATTAAAAGGATGGGAAAAAAATAAAACTACCATAAAAATTGAATTAATAGATAAAAACAGTATAATAACCCAAAAACCATTAACATATAATTTTGATGATTTAAAAGAATTTAAAATGCATATAGATGAATTATTAGAAAAACAATATATACAAAAAAGTAATAGTAAGCATAATAGTCCAGCATTTATAGTGAATAAACATAGTGAACAAAAAAGAGGAAAAAGTAGAATGGTTATTGATTATAGAAATTTAAATGCAAAAACTATAACATATAATTACCCGATACCAAATAAGATATTAAAAATAAGACAAATCCAAGGATATAATTATTTTAGTAAATTTGATTGTAAATCAGGATTTTACCATCTAAAGTTAGAAGAAGAATCTAAAGAATTAACCGCATTTACGGTACCACAAGGATTTTACGAATGGAATGTATTACCCTTTGGATATAAAAAAGGCACCAGGTAGATATCAACACTTTTATGGATAATTATTTTAAACAATTACCTAATTGCATAGTATACATAGATGATATATTATTATATACAAAAACTAAAGAAGAACATATAAAATTATTAGAACAATTTACAGATATAATAGAAAATTCTAGGAATAAGTCTAAGTGAAAAGAAAGCCGAAATTATGAGGAAAACCAGATAGAATATTTAGGAATACAAATAGATTAAAAGTGTAGTAAAAATGCAACAACATATAGTACAAAAAATAATAATTATTCGAAGAAGAGTCTAGATACAAAAAAGAAATTACAATCATTTTTAGGATTAGTAAACCCAAGTAGAGAATATATTCCAAAATTAGCAGAAAACCTAAAACCCCTACAGAAAAAATTAAAAAAGGATATAGAATATAATTATAATGAACAAGATAAAAAACAAGTTCAAAAAAATAAAATTACTTTGCAAGGATTTACCAAAAATTACAATTCCGGATGAAAATAAAAAATTTACATATATAGTATAAGCAGATGCCAGTGAATATAGTTACGGCGGAGTAACTTAAATATAGATATGAAGCAGAAAAAAATAGAACACCATTGTAGATACTACTCAGGTACGTTCAACTGACAGAAATAAAATGGGAAATAAATAGGAAAGAATTATGTTCATTATATAAATGTTTTATTAGCATTTGAGCCATATATTGGTATATAACAAATTTATTGTGCGACAGATAATACACAGTACGCTGGTGGCTAACAAAGAAAATACAAAAATTCAGTTACAACAAAAGAGATTCGGAGACTAGTTTTAAATATATTAAATTTTACATTTATAATAGAAGTAATCAGTACTAACAAAAATGTTATTGCAGATTACATATCAAGACAAAGCTACGCAAACTGAAATGATAGAAGAAAATATACATGAAAAGATACTCAACGCCCTGACTATGCTTTCATTGAAAGTAGACAGTATGGGTTACTGAGATAGAAAAGCTAAAGCTAAAGACTAGTGAAGATAATCTGAAGTCTATACTATGAATCAGCTAACTCAGCAATGTGCAAGCTATGTCGATCGGAAGACAATAAAATTCCAGAGATAGAAGGAGATGTTGGGATACTCCATAAAACCCATAACGCTTTATCAATCTACTTCTGCAGGTACAAGCAAAGGAGTTAGAAAGAATATGAACTTAAATAAGCTATTTGACAAGAGCCATATACACCAAATATACCAAAAGACCCTATGTTTTACACCCCCACAAGTTACCACATATCGAGAAAGCCTAAACCAAGACAAAAAGACATACAACTACACAGCCCGCACATATATAGAAATATCTACAACGTACAAACTTTCTTAAATAGCAACCCAAAAGCTACAAATATCCAAGAACCAGATACGAACTACATACCCAGAAATTAACCGATACAACAAGCTAATTGCCTTACCCAAAACTAGACCCAGCTTAGTAAAAACTTGCTACGAATATGGATTACTTAGTACCGTATTTACCACAGAACGGAACCGAGATATCTACTATACCCGAGATATATGAAGCATTTACCATATTTAAAAGAATAACCAAAGGTACTGTTTAGTTTTTTATAAGAGATCTACACGGCTCCAGCAGAGATATTATTTGACGAAGTAAGAAACCTATACAAGTTGTAAAAATAGGGAATGACAAGAGATATGATTATACCGCAAGATTTTGGTACACAGCCAGAGATACCCAGAATCGAGATACCAAAAGTTTTACGCGAATAAAAGAGTTATCGGACTATCTACGATTTACAAGAACTAAGCAAATACATATTGTAATCAAAATCCTATATGGAGTTATTTATTCAAGAAACCATGTAATTGTTATATTCAAATTCAAAAGAGCTACGCGAAACAGATATGGAAACATTAGGCAATGGATTATGACGTTGCTTAAACCAGAGACAGAACCTATCGCCAGAGCTATTAAAGAAAAATTATTTCAGAAGAGTTATTGACCAGATATTGCAAAACTATTGGACACAAATACCCAGACCACAGATTTCAAAATGTAACGGAGGGAGATAATGACGTCCCAGCAGTGCAGTTAGAATAAAAGAAGATAAAGACGACAGCTGGAAAGATAAGATCAGAGCAATAATGAGATATAGCAGATATGACAAAATAGACGGAAGACTTATTTGCAGATATGACAGAAGACTTTATTTTAAGTTACGTAAGAATTAGAAATTTTATATGATGTAAAGACTCTTTTTTCTTTAGTAGTTAATAGGAGATATAAATGTAAAGTAGGTAGGGTGAAGACTTTAGGAAGTAGGTAGGTAAAGACATTTTAGAGTTTAGTTTTTAAGTCTTTTAATACGGATGTATACACTTTTCAGTCTATAAATAAGAATTTCAGAAGGCATTGCAAAGGCAGGCCTTCAAACATTCAGCAAAAATACTCTCTTCAATCCTATTCAAAAAATATTTAGTCCCAGTTAATTAAATATATAAACCGCAATAGGAAAAAGCTATGGAACAACAAACCACAGAAATATCAAAGCTACCGAACAGTATATCTATTTACTATTATGAATAGCTAAATTCATAATTCCCGACAATCATGATATGATAAAATAAATTCATATTAGTTACTTTATAGTAGAATTATTCGAAAAATAATATGTTAAGAAGTTTACTAGCAAAGTGGAAACGGAGAAAAATCCCAAGGAACTATGCCATCCTAAAGGTGAAACCAATGAGGCAAGAAGCCGTGGCGGGAAGTAACCAAAGTCGAGGCGTTGTTTAAGGGAGAATATCCGAATTACCATGCTAGTAGTGACCGAAGAACATGTTATTTAAGAATAATCTAGTATATAGTAATCTGAGATGACTATATTTTATTATGTATATGGTTGCAGGGAATATTTTGAAAAAAGCAATTTTATGATAATGAATGATAATATATCTGATGTCATGGTAGATAAATTTAAGATACTTATTTTGTATGCACTTAGAGATATAGATGTTGCAGATATAAGAAAAGTTATATTAGAAAAAGCATATGGAAAAAATTATACGGATAGAAATAAATTATATACCACACATACCTAACTACTCTTATAAATATTTAT
Source organism: Capsicum baccatum var. pendulum (assembly GCA_030864225.1). Classification (NCBI taxonomy): domain Eukaryota; kingdom Viridiplantae; phylum Streptophyta; class Magnoliopsida; order Solanales; family Solanaceae; genus Capsicum; species Capsicum baccatum. Next base: position 63,140,268 of record CM061558.1, read on the forward strand.
TATGTTAAAATTACGTAGGACTTTTAAAGATACGCAAAAAATACAGTTACTGAAAAAACAGATAAAAATAAATATAGACAAATACATGGAAAATAAAAAATATATAAAATCTTAATTAAAATATACTAAGTCTAAAACAAATAGCTATAAAATATCAATTTTAAAAAATAGCCCATTTAGACTACCTTAGAATTTTAGTCTTATATATATTTAAGGATATAGAAATAATAGATATTAAGAAAATGATATTAGAAGAAGTAATAAACTATGAAATAAACTATGAAATAGAAATGATAAATGCCACAGCACAAATATACGAAGACATTTACCCAGAAGGATATTATTCAGACCAAGATTGTGGATGTTAGAATATATTAGAAAAACTAGAGAAAACCAAGATAATCTAAATAACGAAATTAATTATAGAAACCGAATTAGAAAAATAATGGAAGATCTAAAAGAAAAGTTAATATGGATAGAAAAAACCTTAGAAAATTTAGAAAAAAGTACATGTAACAGTTTATATAATATAAAAAACTCACTACGAGAAGAACAACACAAAATAATAAATGACATAGAAAATCTAGAATTAGATATACACTACAGTACAGAAAGAATAAGTTATTACACAGAAATTTGTAACTCAGCAGTTACTACAGGATAAAATAGTAAACTAAAAATTAATGAATACATCTAACAAAAAGAATGACTTATTAAAACAAAACCTAAAAAATAACCACGCACAAAAAAGAATAGATTCATCAGTTATAATAAATCTATTTATAAATCTATTTACCAGCTCAGTTATCCGCACCCCCCTTAACTTTTAGATCTAGACTGTGTAATAGATACAGAAAAAACAATACAATTATGGATAGGATATATGACAAAACAATTATTAGACAATAATATAAACATAACAGATGCACCAGAATACATAGAAAAAACACTAATAGGATCAGTAAAATTATGGTTTATAAATTTAACAGAAAATAGTAAAAAAGTATTAAGAGCTAATAAACCTATGGAAGGAGCAGCATCAACAACAACAAAATTAACACCTATCGAATTATTAAAAAAATATGAAACAGCTATAAAAGATGAATTTGGTAGTATGACAACATTAGAAGAAGAACAAGATGAAGAAAAAGATACAAATAGGAATTTAATGATAAAATTAACAATATGTAATATGTGTTATATAGATGAATATACTTGCGCATTTAAAGAATATTATTATAAAGGAGCATATAGTATAGAAGAAAGTAAAGAAATAAGAAAATTGTATTTTGATAAATTACCCGAACCATTTAGTTCAAAAATAATAAAAAGTTGGGAAGAAGCAAAAATAGTAGATACATTAGGAGCTAGAATAAAATTTTTACAACAATGGTATAGAAAGCTATGTGAAAAATATAGAGAAGAATTAAAAATGGAAAAAACATTAATAAAAAATTTAGCATGTTGCAAAAATAAAATAGCACCTCAATTTGGATGCGAAGAAAGATATTATAAGAAAAGAAAAAAGACATAAGAAATATAGGAAATATAAAAAATCAAAATATAAATATAAGAAACCAAGGAAAAGATATTATGTTAAAAATTATAAAAATAAAAGACCATATAGAAAGAAAAAATCTATAAAAGAATGTACATGTTATAATTGTGGAAAGTTAGGACATTTAGCTAGAGATTGTAAATTACCTAAAAATCCAAAAAATAAACAAATATCCGAAATAAAAATAGAAAATACAGAATATATGCAAATAGATTATATAGATTATGAATTAGAAAGTGAAGATAGTATATATGAAATTTCAGAAAACGAAACAGATACTGAAATAGATAGTGAGATAGATGAATCAAATGACTGAAGAAGATATAAAAATAATAACAAAGGAAGAATATTTAAATGACGAAGGAACGGAACATACTTAGAGATATAGATGTTGCAGATATAAGAAAAGTTATATTAGAAAAAACATATGGAAAAAATTATACGGATAGAATAAATTATATACCACACATACCTAACTACTCTTATAAATATTTATTATGTTAAAATTACGTAGGACTTTTAAAGATACGCAAAAAATACAGTTACTGAAAAAACAGATAAAAATAAATATAGACAAATACATGGAAAATAAAAAATATATAAAATATCTTAATAAAAATATACTAAGTCTAAAACAAATAGCTATAAAATATCAATTTTAAAAAAATAGCCCATTTAGACTACCTTAGAATTTTAGTCTTATATATACTTAAGGATATAGAAATAATAGATATTAAGAAAATGATATTAGAAGAAGTAATAAACTATGAAAAAACTATGAAATAGAAATGATAAATGCCACAGCACAAATATACGAAGACATTTACCCAGAAGGATATTATTCAGACCAAGATTGTGGATGTTAGAATATATTAGAAAAACTAGAGAAAACCAAGATAATCTAAATAACGAAATTAATTATAGAAACCGAATTAGAAAAATAATGGAAGATCTAAAAGAAAAGTTAATATGGATAGAAAAAACCTTAGAAAATTTAGAAAAAAGTACATGTAACAGTTTATATAATATAAAAAACTCACTACGAGAAGAACAACACAAAATAAACCAAAAGACCCTATGTTTACACCCCCACAAGTTACCACATATCGAGAAAGCCTAAACCAAAACAAAAAGACATACAACTACACAGCCCGCACATATATAGAAAATATCTACAACGTACAAACTTTCTTAAATAGCAACCCAAAAGCTACAAATATCCAAGAACCAGATACGAACTACATAACCCAGAAATTAACCGGATACAACAAGCTAATTGCCTTACCCAAAACTAGACCAGCTTAGTAAAAACTTGCTACGAATATGATTACTTACGTATGGATTACTTAGTACCGTATATACCACAGACGGAACCGAGATATCTACTATACCCGAGATATATGAAGCATTTACCATATTTAAAAGAATAACCAAAGGTACTTTATTTTTTATAAAGATCTACACGGCACCAGCAGAGATATTATTTGACGAAGTTAAAAAACCTATACAAGTTGTAAAAATAGGAATGACGAGAGATATGATTATACCGCAAGATATTGGTACACAGCCAGAGATACCCAGAATTGAGATACCGAAATTTTACGCGAATAAATGAGTTATCGGACTATCTACAATTTTACAAGAACTAGCAAATACATATTGTAATCAAAATCCTATATGGAGTTATTATTCAAGAAACCATGTATTGATATATTCAAATTCAAAAGAGCTACGAGAAACAGATATGGAAACAATTAGGCAATGGATTATGACGTTGCTTAAACCAGAGACAGAACCTATCGCCAGAGCTATTAAAGAAAAATTTATTTCAGAAGAGTTATTGACCAGATATTGCAAAACTATTGGACACAAATACCCAGACCACAGATGTTCAAAATGTAACGGAGGAGATAATGACGTCCCAGCAGTGCAGTTAGAATAAAAGAAGATAAAGACGACAGCTGGAAAGATAAGATCAGAGCAATAATGGAGATATAGCAGATATGACAAAATAGACGGAAGACTTATTTGCAGATATGACAGAAGACTTATTTTAAGTTACGTAAGAATTAGAAATTTTATATGATGTAAAGACTCTTTTTTCTTTAGTAGTTAATAGGAAAATAAATGTAAAGTAGGTAGGTGAAGACTTTAGGAAGTAGGTAGGTAAAGACATTTTAGAGTTTAGTTTTTTAAGTCTTTTTAATACGGATGTATACACTTTTCAGTCTATAAATAAGAATTCAGAAGGCATTGCAAAGGCAGGCCTAAAAACATTCAGCAAAAATACTCTCTCCATTCCAATTCAAAAATATTTAGTCCAGTTAATTAAATATATACACCGCAATGGAAAAAGCTATGGAACAACAAACCACAGAAATATCAAAGCTACCGGAACAGGTATATCTATTTACGATTATGAATAGCTAAATTCATAATTCCCGACAATCATGATATGATAAAATAAATTCATATTAGTTACTTTATAGTAGAATTATTCGAAAAATAATATGTTAAGAAGTTTACTAGCAAAGTGGAAACGGAGAAAAATCCCAAGGAACTATGCCATCCTAAAGGTGAAACCAATGAGGCAAGAAGCCGTGGCAGGAAGTAACCAAAGTCGAGGCGCTGTTTAAGGGAGAATATCCGAATTACCATGCTAGTAGTGACCGAAGAACATGTTATTTAAGAATAATCTAGTATATAGTAATCTGAGATGACTATATTTTATTATGTATATGGTTGCAGGGAATATTTTGAAAAAAGCAATTTTATGATAATGAATGATAATATATCTGATGTCATGGTAGATAAATTTATAGTGTTTTCTTATCATAATAGCTCACAAATTATGTGTAGCTTTCTTTTAAAAAAATTATATTCCACTAGATGTAAATTCAATTGCTAACGACAAAATTAAAAGAGCAATCCATTTTAAAAGATAAAATTTTAAATTAATCTATTTTAAAAACAAACCACCCAACTAAATAGCACTATATGCAGCAGGCCAAATCTGTAAGCTCCCCAATCATACAAAATGACTCCTTCGGTTCCTATTATACGATTTTTCTAACTTTTATATTGATTTCAAATAAACGATACTTTATATAATGAAAACAAAAAACTTCTTTTTTTTCATAATTAGATAAGTACAGTTTTTTTATAATCAAGCAATTACATTAAATCGGTATTATTTAACTAAATATAATCTAATAAAAACACTTTTTATTTTTTAGATATAAATATATTTATTAAGGAGTGTACTCAAGCTAAAAATATAGTATAATATAGATCATATTGAGAAAAAGGTTACGGTAGCATAATTAATAATTTAAAATTGTATTTGAAATTCTTATGGTCAAACACTAAAATTTTCACTAAAGTGAAGTAATTTTTCTGAAAAAGGTGAAAAATTCTCATGATCTCCCGCGTCTCATTGTATGTGACACCGTTTTCCTTATAGTATGTTATGAAAAAGAATATCATCTTACTAATTACGAAAGAGAATATCATCTTACTATAATCAGAAACAACTTAACTCTGAAATTTCATTTTTATCCATAATGAAATGATTTACAATCACACAAATATTTAAGTATCGTTTTAGACAACAAATTTTAAAAATCTTCATTTTTTTTTTCTTAAATGTCATGCTAAGTTAAATAATGCGACATAAAATGAAACAAAAAATATATACTTTGAGATGATTTATATGAATATATATGTATATATATATGTATGTATGTATGTAAATATATACACTAGACATCGAAGGCCCATGCCCAATATATATTATTTTTTATTTTAATTTATGTGACACAAATATAATTTAGATAATTAATCATTAAAATAATTTAAATTCTTAGTTATTGCGATTTATAATACTTTTTATTCTTTCAATTTAAGTGACACTGATATAAGTTCGAGAGTCAATCGAATATTTTATATTTTTAAGTTGTTAAATATGTGATTTATAATTCTTTTAGAATAATTTTTTAATAAGTTATGTCTTCCTCTGTCCCATCATAATTTCTGTGACACTAATATAATTTCGATAGTCAAATAAATATTTTATATTGACATATCATATTGTATGTATTTTTTTATGAAATATTATTAATTTTTAATGCTTAGATGATCATAAAAATTAATTAGGGTAATATAATAAAATCACGATTGAAACAATGAAGCAGATTTGTCTTAAATAACTTATAACAACTAATTAGAAGTGATAAAATAAAATTATTATAAAAAATACATGTGAAAAAAATTTGAATGGATCTTATATAAGACATCTAATTAATTTAAAACATCGAGAGTTAATTTATCATTAAATGACTTATAATAATTAATTAAGGGTGATATAATAAAATTACGATTAAAGCAGCTGAAGAAGGTAGTACAAAACATCAAGAGTTAATTTATTATTTTATTTCTATTTTGTTTTTATTTTTTCAAAATTAATTACAGGTGATATGATAAAATCACGATTGAAACAACGAAGCAGACATGTCTTAAATGACCTATAATAGTGATATAATGAAATTACTATAAAAAATACTTGTAAAAAAATTTAAATCGATCTCATAGAAGACATCAAGCAAAAATAAAACGTCAACAATTAATTTATCATTTTATATTTAAGTTATTATTTTTATTAAATATTATTAATTATTTTATACTGAGATGACTTATAATGATTAATTAGGGGTGATATAGTAAAATAATGATTGAGATATAATTTTTAAAGTCAACCTATGTGGCACTAATATAATTTCGATAGTCAATCAAATGTTTTATGTTTGACATATCATTTTGTGTCCATTTTATGAAATATTATTAATTTACTAATGCGACCATAATAACTAATTAGGGGGTGATACAATAAAATCACGATTGAAGAAGTGAAGAAGACATGTCTTAAATGACTTATAACTCTAACAGGAGAGTCTACTACCACTTCTTTGTACTTACTTCCACCATGACTAATTTTTACTAGATATTCATCGCCTTTCATCAACAATTAATCATTAGATGACATTGTCTATCAAGATTAACATATGAGAAGAAATAATTTATGAGTCGTTTGGTAGAGCGCATTAGATAAAATAATTTAGGTGTTAGTTTTGTGTATGAATAGTACCTTGGTTGGTACACTTTTTTAACCTATATAGTACTCTCTCTGTTCTAAAATAATTGAATTGTTGGAATATGACACAAATCTTAAGAAAAAAAGACAAATACATAAATTAGTTTTTTTTTTTTTCATTTTTGCCCTTTCCAAACTCCAAAACATTAGTAATGATCATTTGAACTCATCCTTGAAAATTTAATTAATGAAGAGCAAAATTGAATTTTTTTTTTCTACATCTATCTTGAATAATGAGTAATTCAATTATTTTGAATACTAAAAAATACTCCAACAATTCAATTATTTTGAAAGAGAGGGAGTATTAGTTATACACTCTATTGGTATTATGCTATATACAACTACTACATAAAAATCATAGTATTAGCAATGCGAGGAGTTTTAATGCATGGTTTAGCATGGTTAAAGGCATAATTGCTCCTTAACTACCTTTTTCTCATCACTTACACCATATTTGTAGAATGTACTATGTATGTCCAAATAACATTTTTTGGTCGTCATCTGAAGAGAGAGAAAAACAAACTCTCTATCCAAAATCCCCAAATGACGTTAACGCCTAAAATTAAAAACTCTGATCCACCAGCATTGAAGCCATCGGCGGACCCACCGGACCTAACTCCGACCGTCATAGAAGAGGACCCTCCAAGGAAATTATCTTACAAGTAAGAAGGTGAAGAGAAATGCGGGCATAGCTACCAAAGTATTGACTCCACTATGAATTTCGAAAGTGTGGGAGCTTCTGATATAGGATCTAAGCAGACGAAGAGAAACAAAAGCTATATAACCTGTGGAAGAGATCTATCATTATAAAAAGCGTTCGAAGGAAGCTGAACCACCAGTACCTTCGTTAGAAACTAATGGATCTATGGAAACTGCTAGAAAACATAATCCTCATCGACCTAGGTGAGGACTTCTACACAGTAAAGCTTGCTCTCGAAGAGAGCCAAAAAAAGATACTACTGGAAGGTCCATGGTTTGTGGCACGATCATATATTTCAACCAGAGTTTGGGAGCCGAACTTTGTACCCAAAAAATTAAAAATCACATCTACAACAATCTGGGTAAGGTTACCTTCTTTGCCAACTGAATTTTATGACAAATCCATTCTTGAAAAAATTGGAAAATGAGTTGGCTGTCTATTGAAAATAGACACCTTTACATCTTCATCACTCAGAGGCTGATACGCACGAATCTGTGTGCAAATCCAAATAGATAAACCAGTGTGTACTTCCATCATAATTGGGCAGCACAAGAAATTGATTTGCTATGAAGGGGAAGGCATTTTGTGTACGGGGTGTGGAAGATTGGGTCATACGATTGGAAGTTATAACTATATACCAAAGGTTAGTGCAAAATTACAGATGGGACAGAGCTCAATGCCTCTCAAGAGATACTATCAGAATGGCAGACTGTCTCCTTAATAAAAAATGATAACAAAACAGGGAGAAAGGGCGAACTTCAACCTCAGGTACGAACCAGCCTGACAAATCTAATGTTAAGATAAAATCTTTTGACCCAAAATTAGGTAATTTTCTTGACACTAATCATCAAAATCCTAATCCTCCGGTGGATGTCAGTTTAGCATCTGCAATGGGTAAGGACAAGGGCAAATTGAGGATGGACCAAATGAATTTGGGCCAGTCCAACTCGAACAAGAATGGGAAAAGGCCCATTTCATCAACCTCCAAAAATGAACCGTTAACTAAGTCCCATGGACCTCATACCCAGAATGGTAAATATGTTTGGGCTCAGCCGCCTACATCCCACACTAAAAGTTCGGTTATTAAACCTGACAAGGCCCACCCGAATAATTTAAAAGATCTTTCTACCTCTTCTAAAAATAGCAAGTCAAATGTGGGCCACTCTAATAGATTTGGCACTCTTAAAGATTTTGAGACCTCCATATCCCAGAGTGAAATAACCAACTTTGATTAAATCAACCAGGCCAGCTGCTACCCCCGTGTAGTCTGAGCCTTCTGAAACTTCTATTTTCCCACCCCTAAGGTTTCTTCTTATCATCACCCTTTACACTATGAAGAGACCAGAGCCCCCTTATGTTTTATATAACCATCCTCTCTCTACTAACTCCTCTCCAAAAATACCTCTCTCAAAATGAATTTCAAGGAGCCACCAAAGATCAACCAACCTCCCTTAACTCTTATCTCGGAACGACTTACCTCTAAATAATGCTCCGACCTCACGGTTGAAATATAAGGCTACAGAACATGTCAATCACTGTTCAGGGGATGATAGGAAGAGACAAGTCCAAGTAATACTCTAAAATTCAGAATACTTTGGCACTGCTAGTAAAGAAAGCACTGAACAAAAGCTTGACCAACTATGGCAACAACCTATGGATGACCACCTTAATGGCAGTTGGTCACCCGGATTCACAAGAGAACATGTCTACGGAGATCCTAACTCACACTCTCAACCAGGTCTCACAGACTCCCCCCTTTTTACCTTCACCAAACCCTTTTTTATTTCTAAATGGACCCCCATGCTATCATTGGGACCTTCTTCTTCTCCAGTGGAAGTCCTACAGGCCATGGTACCTCACCCAGAGATATGGGAAAGAGATAAGCTATGGAAATTCTAAAATCAAACAACTAAGAAATGGAAGCTTTTCTGGCAATCATGAAGGTCCCTATAACGGAAAGCAGCCATATAGACAAATAGGTAGGATTAAGATTCGCAAAATTAGTCGTGCGAGATGTGGGACATTCTAAATCCTGATGAAGTTAACAAAGTTCACAGTGGACATCAATCTCCAAGCATCTAACAAGGGGGAATTTTTATGGTGTCACTGAACCACCTGAAGACCATGATCAATATCAACATACCACAGTCACCCCTGAGACATCGGGACAAAGGGAAAGAACTGATAATGAACTACTTTTCGTCTCAAAATAAGTTGATGATAAATTTAATAATATAGAATGCTAGGGGTATGAATAGTACTGAATTTCATCGCCATTGCAATTCCATGATATCTACAGACCAACCAATGTTTTATCTATTGGAATCTCAAATGAGTGATCACCACCAACTCACTCAGAAACTTGGCTATGACTGCTAGATTCAATCTTCTACTGTTGGCAGGTTGGGTGGCCTTGTTTTAATGTGGAAGGATGATATGTTTAACATCACTGACATATCTATTACTCCCTAAAGTATTCATTCTTGTTGTCAATATATCTTCTCCTCCATCCTCTCGATTTCTCATTATTGTCTATGCTAGCACTAATTTAAATAACGAGGACAACTCTTTGGGATCAGTTAACTCTTATGGCGACATCATTACAGGCCAGGATAAAACTAGCGGATGGTAGGAGGAGACTCTACAAAGGTCCTCTCAACCTAGGATAAATTTGTGGCAACCCCATCAAGAATAATAGAGTTAACTATTTTGAAGTTGTATCAACCATTGTAATCTAATGGACATGGGTTTTAAAAGGAAGTAGGTATACATGGACTAACAAAAGGTTATAGGAATAAAAATAACCTTATTCTTGAAAGAATTGATAGATTCCTAGCGAATGCGCAATGGATTCACCTTTTCCCTGAGTCCTCAGTAACTCATCTTCCTAGAAAATCACTTTGACCACTGCCCCATTCTAGTTAATCTTGAAAAAAATCCTCCCCTTAAGGAAAAAATCCTTCAGAATGGAGCCCATGTGGTGTTCTCACTCTGACTTTCCTGCTTTAAATTGCTTAAGCCTTTTTAAAAATAATGCTCACCTCATAAGCTCTATAAAAAGTCTCCCATCCATCATCGTTCCCTGGAATAGAGACGTGTTGGCAACATTTTTTCTAAGAAAAAAAGAATTGTCTGGATGGAATTCAAAAGAGTCCTAACTACACTTCCAGTTCCTTCCTCTATAAACTTGAGGACTCTTTACTAGGGAAGTACAGGGAAATCCTTTAATTAGAATATGAATTATGGAAATTTAAATCTAGAGTCAACTGCTTACTGAAGGAGATGTTAACTCTAGGTTTTTCATACTACTACTCTTAACAGAAGGAGGAAAAACAGAATCACCTCTCTAAAATACGATGTTGGTAACTGGATATACATTCAAGGGGACATTGAAAATTACATCATGTCCTACTACAGGTCCCTCGTATACAATCGAACACTCCAGCTCTACTAATAAATCCCTCACTATTCTTCTTCCAGAGTTTCCCTCCCTCACCACATCCCATGTTTTGTTGGACAACCCATTTTCCATCATTGAGATAAAGAGAGTTGTCTTTAGCTTTAAAGCTACTAAAGGCCCCGGGGTCGTATGGTCTTCACCCTCTTTTTTTTCAAAAATTCTAGGACTCTACCCACCCAAAGCTTATCTCTTTCTACAACAAAGTCTTCTGTTCTGGCTAAATGGATTGAAGAGGTAACAGTACCTACACCTATGCCTCATCCCTAAATATCAAAATGTTATTACCTTAAAGAACTTTATACCTATCAGTCTTTGCAACACCTAGTATAAGATCATAACCAAAATTATTGATAATAGGATTAAGGTCATTTCTGGCTATCTTATTAGTACTACTCAAGCAAGTTCCTCCCTAACAGAAGAGCCTCTGATAATGCATCATTGTTCGAAATTCATCAACCACTTCTCTAAAATGAAAGGCTCTAAAGGGAATATGATTCTTAAAATTGACTTTGAGAAAATCTTTGATAGGATCGAATGGTCTTTCATCAGACAAGCCCCTGTATTTCTTCAGATTCCCCCTTCTCCGCTCTAAGCTCATCATGTCTTTTATTTTTACTTCCTCTATCTTTGTCCTCATTAACGTGGAAGAACCTCCTTCTTCAAACCTTCAAGGGGTATAAGGCCAGGGGGATCCTATATCACTTTACTTATTTATCATTTGCGTGGAACTTCTATCCCAGAAGGATTGAATATGAGGTTGATATTCTCAACTGGACTCCCCATTTCCATTAGTAGAAAAGGTCCTTAGATTTCCATCTATTCTTTGCAGATGACTTAATTCTGTTTACCAGAGCAGATGAAAAAAATATGAAACTATTAAGAGGGTCCTGGACACCTTTTAGTGTTTTCTTTGGGCAAAGAATTAATAATACCAAATCAAAAATCATCTTTTCTAATAATTTCCCTAATGATTCCATCAACAACATTTCTTCTAGCTCAAGCATTCATGCTAGAAATAATTTTGAAAGGTATCTGGGCTTCCCCTATCTTTCACCAACCCCCCTATAAAAGATGATTTCCAATTCATCATTGATAGGGATGATGACCAAACTCTCTGGTTTGAAAATTAAAATGCTCAATCATGCTGACAGAACCACTCTCACTAGAGCCACTCTAAACAGTATCCCAAACCACCTTCATGCAATTTATTACCATTTTTTTCGAAGTCAATAAACACATTGACAAGATCTAAAGAAACTTCATTGGGGCACCACAGACATAAAAAAGGAAAATATATATGGGTCAGGTTGGGAGGTAGGTAACTAGGCCAAAATACCTTGGAGGCCTTGGAATTCAACAAGCTATCCACAAAAACACTACCTCTCTAATTGCTTTAGCTTGGAGACTAAAAAAAAACCCTCATCCTCTTTGGCCAAGATCTTAGCTAATAAGTTTTCCAGAGCAAGATACCAACTCCATCAACTCTTTCAGGGTGTCTCTAGAACTTGGAAAAACATTACCAAAGGCCTCAAAATTTGTTTGGAAGCTTCAATGTGGATCATCCATAATGGGAATAAGGTCAACTTTTGGATAGATAGATGGCTGCCCAATACTGAACCTCTCTGTAGAATTATCCAAGGCCCCATGCCGAATAATCTTAGAGATTTTAAAGTTTCAGACCTTTGGATCAATGTGGCATGAGACTTCTTCTCTTTGCCATTTCAGCTTCTGAAGTCTATTATTCACTCTATCAATAACACACTTCTTTTTTGATACTACCAATGATTCTAAGTTACCCAATCTGGAGGCTCACTGGTCAGGGCATTTTCACCAGCAAGAGTTTCTTACAATTTGATCACTTCCAAAAAGCTCCCAGTTAATTGTCATAAAAGTTTTAATTGGATTTGGTCCTTGAAAGTCCCTATAAGATAAAGCACTTTTTGTGGCTTCTTAATCACAATAGGCTTCCTTGCAGTTCTTCTCTTAAGCAGATAGGGCTTCTTATTGATCCTTGATGTAAGTTTTACACAAACCAAGAGGAAGAAATACCTCATATTTTTGATTTTGCAATCGTTGCTAATACCCTTTTGGACTGAAATATTCCATAAAATCAATTGTAATGCCCTTATATCGCTAACCTCACCAGCGATAATTTCATGCAAACTGTTTGAGAATGGTCCAAAAATATTATGGCTGACCCAATGCATTAGTCTTTAAATTCTTGTGATTTTTTCCTTTGAAAAAAATCTGGAAGTGCAGAAATGAAAGCATCTTCAACCAACATGAATTCTTTTCCTTCTTTCCAAAATGCCTATGCCAATGTAATTGAATACAACTTTTCTCACCTTCTGTTTTGAATCACTACTAAGAAGCCACCATTTTTGGTTTGTTGGCTCCCCCTTGTGCGAGGAACATACAAGCTTAACACTGACTGTGCTTGCTTAGGTAATCCGGGCATAGGGTGTATAGGAGGCACCATTAGAAACCATCAAGGTAATTGGATTATGGCTTTACTAAAGGATTCCCCCACACAACCAATAATCAAATAGAGCTTTGGCTCTCCTCGAAGTTCTCGAGTTTGTGGAGGACCAAAAATCATTCCCTGTTGAAATCAATGTGGAATTTCATGGAGGCAATTCATATGTTAAAATTTTGGTAATATGCATTATAATTCTATTCTTGAATTTGCAGGTATGTGCGGAGAAAAGTGGGACATCCATCAGTGAGCCACTATTTTAGAGAGCAAAATAATGTTGTAGACTGCTTGGCTAAAGAGGAGAGAAAAGAAAAAATCTTTGGACGCACCTAACTTTTGGGCAGATCCTCCGATGTACTGCATAACAACATGTTTGGACAGACATTCTAGGAACTGATTATACTAGAAAAAATCAGTCCTTGTACTAATTATCAGGACCATGATACTCATATTTTTGTACCCGACTAGGAAGTTGGCAGTCTGTACTAAACTTATTTTGTTCTTAATAAATCTTTTCTTACCAAAAAAAAATAGAATTTACTATGTAAACAAACATACTTTTTTTTTTAATTATAAATAATGCAATGCATGCTATACTCTTTAATACACTAAATCAAACAATTGAATAAGAAATAATTTTAGAATAATTAACAGAGGTATAACTAATACCAATCATTATTAGTTGTCAGCATTACTACTACATCATACTCAACAGGTTTCTTAAAATCTTTTAGTCTTAATTAATTACATCAATTTATCATGAGACTTCACTGTAATAAAGATATGTCATTAAGTTTAAACGTAAAGTCTAATTAAAACAAAGGCTCAAATATAAAATGTAACATTGTTCTTATGCTAATTAATAAGAAAAGATGTCATTTAATTAAACAATTTTATGCTTATTATCATTTTCTTTGGTAGCAACTAGTCAGCAATAGTCGGATTTTTTTGTTAGTAAGTACAAATCTTTTCATGTTGTACAAGTATTGTGTAAATTACTTACTTGTACAAGTATTGTGTAAATTCTGTGTACTAAAATTTGAATGGATAGAAAAGAAATTCATTTCTTAGATGATTTTCTTTTTTCTTGTGAATTTGAAGTGATGCTATGAATTATGATATTTTTTTTATTTACGTGGAGATAATATTTGGAGAATAAGACAAATAAAATGGAGAGTAAAGAAATAGTTCGACCAAAGTGAAAATATATATTTATAGTGTAGTGGTTGACAAGAGGAATCGTAGAGTCCAGTGTCTACGTCAATAATGCTCGTGCGCAAAACGTTGTTATAAGTAGCGATATGGAGTGATTGAAGCGAGCCAGTCATTGATTCATACAAAATCATGATGTACCGGCCTTATACTAGTACCTTACTCTAAACATATCTCATCACTTCTGACGTTTTTACTTGCGTAACAAGAAATATATTCAACCCATTGTTAGCCTATCATTATTTTTATCTCAATTTTCGTGATGCAGTTTAAATTTTAAGATCTTAATTTCTTGATTTTTGATTGTGAATTGAATATAAAACATCTGAATTTTTTCAAAATAAAACTTATATATTCAATAACTACATAATAAATATTTTTAAATCACGATAATTAATTAAATTTAAAGTATTTAAAAAGCATATTCTGATTAAGAAAAAGTTGAGGAACTCTCGAAGTGCCACATACATTTAGAATAGAGAGAGTAACTTCTTGCGTTATTTCTTCCGTGAGAGGAAGACAATAATATTGTTTTTATTGTTGTATTTGCATAAAGAGTTGAAAGCATGGATGGATTAAGGTTTCCTTGTTTCATGAGGAGATTTTGAGAAAGAAAAAAAATGAAGTTACCTTCAACTTTGAGGTCTTTTATTGATGGAAGTAGGAAGAAGTGGGTTATGTGGGTACCTAGACATTCAACTTTGGTTATTGCCTAAAAATAATAGTGTTTTTGTATAATAAAACAAAATGGGATCATTTGTAGCAATAAATAAAATTGAAATTGAAGTTGAAAAAAGTGAAAATAAGTAAAACTTATTTTTATAAAAATAATTTAAAATTTTCATGGTCAAATATCTCAATTTAATTAAAAGAAAGTTTTTTAAAAAATGAAAAAGGGCGTAAAATGGCCTTCAACTATGTAAAACGGTATAAAAACTACCTTTCGTTTACCTATTGGGCCTAAAATGCCCTTTTCGTCTACTTATTGGACTTAAAATGTCCTTCTCACCTACCTATTGGGCCTAAAATATCCTTCTCATCTACCAATTGAACCTATTTTAACCCTTTTATTTAGGCAAATTATATGAAAAGGTCATTCATAAAACTTAATTACATAAATAATACTGTACTTTTTCGATATTACAAAAAAAAAAGTTTTTTTCATATATATCCATTTTTTAAAATCAAAAAAGATAATTATAATTTTTAATTTAATCCAATAATTAATTATCAATTCACTTTAATTTAAGAGATATATTTTCAATCTTCAAATTAAAAATGGAAAAGATAATTCCCTCTTTCAAAGATTTTTCTCTCTTATATTCAAAATTTAAATATTTTTAAATAAACTAAGTATTTCATTATTTTCTCGTGTATGTTTCATTTTATTTTTATGTATGTTAATCATCTAGTATTATTTCATTATTGTATATTTTAATTCTAATGTAATGGGTTAACCATAATTTTGTATGAATAAATATTTATGAAATAAAAATCATTATGTTGAAAGTACAGATATATCATATATTTTTGTTGTATAAATATAATTAATGTCAAAGTCTTATTATTATATTTTTGATATAATTTTTGCATCATTTGATATAATATGAAATGGTGTTTGATATTTATCAAATGGTGCAAATGGTGTTTGATATTATATCAAATGGTGCAAAAATTATATAAAAATTATCATGAATATTTATCTCATAAATTATATAAAAAATATAATAATAATTTAACTTTTACAGTAATTATATTTATACAACAAAAATATGTGATATATCTGTACTTCCAACAAAATGAATTTTATTCATAAATATTTATCCACAAAAAATTATGGTTAACCCATTACATTAGAATTAAAATACACAATAATGAATAATACTAGATGATAACAAACATGAAAAATAATGAAACCATACCACGAGCAAATAATGGAATACTTAGTTTATTTAAAAATATATGAATTTTTGAATATAAGAGAGAAAAATATTTGAAAGCAAGGATTATCTTTTCTACTTTTAATTTGAAGATTGAAAATATATCTCTTAAAATTAAGGTCAATTGATAATTAATTATTGCATTAAATTAAAAATTATAATTATCTTTTTTATTTTATTTCTTAAAATGGCTATATATGAAGAAAAAAAACTTTTATTTTTTTAATATCGAAAAAGTACTACCTCTCCCCGTCCGAAATTATGTGTCTCTATTTTGATCGGACACGATATTTTAAAAAAAGTATTGACTTTGTTAAAGTTACGAAATTTACCCTTCTTAAAGAAAGGAGTAATAGTATTTAAAATCAAGTGGAACAACTTTTAATTGAAAAACAAATAAAAAAGTTGTAGTAGTATTTAAAATCAAGTGGGATCACTAAGGGTAAAATTGTAATTGTGCCTTTTAAAACTTACCAAATAAGAAAAGACGACATTCTTTTTGAGACGGACCAAAAAGAAAATGACGATACATAATTTGGAACAGAGGAAGTATTATTTATGTAATTAAATTTTATGGATAACTATTTCACATAATTTACCTAGATAAAAAGATAAAATAGGCTCATAGAATAGATGAAAAAGACATCTTGAATCAAATAGATAAATAAAAAAAATATTTTAAATTTAATAAATAAAAAAAAATATTTTAAACTAATAAATAGACAAAAGATATTTTTACATTATTTTACATACTTAAATGCCATTAGGCCCTTCTAATGAAAAAATTTCCAAACGGAAAGTAAGAGGGAGCAACCATGCAACGTGCTCTAGTGATGAAGTGTCACGCAAATCGGCAAATGGTATTCTTTCATCTGAAAACCGTGCTCTGTACGCGTATGTCGTCATCTTTTTGTCATTCATCTAGCATCTTCTAGTAGAGTAAATATAAATCTTTCCATCGTTTTAATTTATTTTTCTTAGTTAATATTAAATCATCAAAAGTTTTTCTTTAGTAATAATTTTTTAAATATTTTTAAATATTTTAATTAATTAACTATTATGATTCATAATATCTTTTATGTATTTCTAAATATATATATATTATTTTTTTAAAAAAAGAAATTTTTACATATGTGTGAATTCACATAAAAGATCCTCACATTTCAAATCAAGTCAAATACATTGAAATAAATGAGTATTATCTTACGTAGTTTAAATGACACAAAGTTCAATAATAGATTTTAAAATTGGAAAAAATTATAGTCCTAAAATATGACATATTTAACTTGTACAAAATTATAGATGTTTTTTTAATTAAAGGTAAAATGTGAAGTATATTTAATTATTTCCAATTTTTATATAATGTGTCATTTTTTCAAAAAACAAAATACTAAGGGCCCTTTTGGCCATGGAAAAATTTTCCCTTTTTTCCAGAAAATTTTTTGGGAGTTGAAAATTATAGTATTTGGCCATGAAAATTCAGAAAATAATTTCGAAAATTTTTTTTGAAAAGGAAAAACAAGTTTTTTGTTTGTTTTCACAATTTTCCAACTCCAATTTCAACTTTTTATTATTATTTACATATAACTCCATTCTTTTAAATTTTTACATAAAACTCTCCTTATAATATTATTTTTTCAATATTACGTATATAACAGTTTTAAAGAATAAGATAATTATAGTATCAAACTTAATGCTATCCTAATTATATATATCTCTTTTTCTCTCTCATCATTATTATTATCCCTTATTTAATTTTCTCCTTATTTAAGATATTAGTTTACTATTAATTTATATTTATATCCATAAATATATAAAGTATTATATTTATAATAGAAATATATAAAGTATGCTATATATAAAAGTTTATACCATGTATATACCATATACACACATATATAAATATACAAAGTATTAAGAAACATACTAAGCATATTTATAATATAAATATATAAAGTATGCTATATATGAAGTTTATATCATGTATATACCATACACACACATATATAAAAATACAAAGTATAAAGAAACTTACTAAGCATATTTA
This sequence comes from Capsicum baccatum var. pendulum, assembly GCA_030864225.1. NCBI lineage: Eukaryota > Viridiplantae > Streptophyta > Magnoliopsida > Solanales > Solanaceae > Capsicum > Capsicum baccatum. The sequence continues at coordinate 63,158,810 of CM061558.1, forward strand.
TATATTATGGTATATGATATAATATACCATAAATATGCAAAGCATGTTTTTACATAGAAATAATTATTCACACACAGTAAAATCTTTCATGTATAAGAAAATTAAAGAAATAAATTAGCGGCACCCTAAAATATAATAACAAGTCATCATTTCCTATTTTTTAGGAACGGAAAATGAAGGAAATAAATTAAATAAATTAAATAAATTCCCTAAAAAAAATAAATTTGTTTGAAAGATAATATTTGTTACCTAAAAAACAGGAAGCAGTGATCTGTTAGTATAGCATCCATATTAAAAATTTTCAAATATGAGAAAATGGCTATTAATTGTAAATATTATATATGTCATAATTGAAATTCATTAAATATGACCATGTATATGTAATTATTTTTATAATAGTGGCTAATTGTTTTTCTTTTTTCATTAGTAGGTAAATTTTAGTTGGGTGATTTTGATAATTTGTAAAAGTTAGGGCATAAAATCATATTTTAAAAAGATTTTTCAAAAGTCCAAAAAAAAAAATTCAAAAAAGACATAGCCAAACATAACTCCAACTCCAATTTCAACTTTAACTTCGGAAAATTTTAGTTTTTCATGGCCAAATGGCTACTTAAAAAAGTCTTTTCAAAAGTCAGATTTTTTTTTCAAAAAGACATAATCAAATACAACTCCAATTTCAACTATAAATCTAAGAATTTTTAATTTTCATGGCCGCGTACTTAATTATTCCACTAGAATTAGAATTTAGAGGTATACGTAGCTCCTATATATTGCACCCATGTACTGTCAATCTAAGACTGTTATGTGGTCTGGGCCGAGCCAACTCGGAACCAGCCCGTGTATGTTAACCAGTTTGTGGGCCGGGCCGGGTCCGGATTGGGGTCTAAGTGGGCTAGGCCTCAACAAATAAAAAATTAAAAACAACCCTAATTCGGCCCACTTAACCCAACCCGGTCAAACTCACCTAAACCCGGTCAAACCCGGTTAAAAAATCGATCAAATCCGGTTAAAAATATAAAAAAAGAACTTTTTTTTAATATACATTATATATACCCACCTATATACATTATAAATACATTAAACAATATATATACACTATATATATAGTATATACTACATTAGAATTTAAAAAATATATACACATACACAATTACACAAATATACACACCATCCAATATATATATATATATATATATATATATATATATATATATATATACTACTTTAAAGTTTAAATAAAATATACTACAATATATATATATATATATATACACTAATTGATAAAACATATACACATCTATACTAATTTATAAAATATATACACTTGTATACGTTAAATATACACATTTATAGAAGATATATTCACATATATACGCTTTATTCTATGTATATGTAATACTTTCAATTAAATATACTACAATATATATACATTACAATATATATAGATCAATTATATACTAATTTATAAAATATATACACATGTATACGTTAAATATACACGTTAATAGAAAATATATTTACATATATACACTCTATTCTATGTATATGTTAATACTTTAAATTAAATACACTACAATATATATAGATATAGTTATATACTAATTTATAAATCTTATACATATGTATACGTTAAATATACACGTCTATAGAAGATATATTCACTCATATGCACTCTATTCTATGTATATGTAATACTTTAAGTTAAATACACTAAAATATATATTCATTGCAATATATATAGATATAGTTATATACTAATTTATAAAACATATATACATGTATACGTATATATATGTGTATAGAAGATATATTCACATATATACACTCTATTCTATGTATATGTAATACTTTAAATTAAATATACTACAATATTATATATATATATATATATATATATATATATATATATATATATATATATATATAGATAGATAGTTATATACTAATTTATAAAATATATACACATGTATACATTAAATATACATGTCCATAGAAGATATATACACATGTATACAAACCATTCAATGTATATATACTACTACTAATAAAATATATTACAATATATATACATCACAATATATATATATATATATATAGTTATATATATATATATACATATATATATATATAGTTATATATATATATATACATATAGTTATATACTAATTTATAAAACATATACACATGTATACGTTAAATATACACATCTATAGAAGATATTTACACATGTATACACACCATTCAATGTATATATACTAATACTAATAAAATATCCTACAATATATATACATTACAATATATATAGATATAGTTATATACTAATATATAAAATATATACACATGTATACGTTAAATATACACATCTATAGAAGATATATACACAAATATACCAACCTATACTACTTAATATAATAAATTAATAATACTTGGTAGTAAATTAATAATATATTACAAGTAAGTTTTAAATTTAAAGTAGAAAACTAGAAATTCAATTTAAAATTTTCAATCATTAAATGAAAAAATATAAAAAAGTAAGGACTAAGGAGTTAATGAATTTGGGGAATTTTATTGATTGCAAAATGATCCAAGATTTATAATTTACATAAATGAAAATCTACAAATTATGCATCATTTTTTCTAACTCATGCATGTTAATATTAATAAAAACTTGCATAGGATAGTCGAAGTCAACGGGGGCAAAACCATGCATTGGACTTGATTCTGCTGAGTTCTCCCGTGAAGACATAATTTCTTCAAGTTTCAGCTTGTCAGTCAGCTCCGGTTCCATTCCTTGGTTTCTTCTTTCCGCTCTAATCCAATCTTTGAGGCAAACTAGAACATTCATTGCATTGCTTCCCAATGAGTGTCGGTTGTCTCCAAGCTGCTGTCGTCCCTAACTAAAGGCGCTCTCTGATGCAACGGTTGACATTGGAACATTCAAGATATCTCTAGCTAATTTTGAAAGCACAGGATATTGTGTTTCATTACTCCTCCACCAATCAAACGTGTTGATCTGTCGTTTGCGATCCTCTAGCGTCGATTGAAGATAATATTTCATCTCTTCCCGATAAGTTGATGTGTAAGCTCTCTCATCAACATTGTTCCAACAAGTTAAATCATAAAAGGAATCAGAAAAACCACTATGTACCGGCCTTTTAGAAGATGATGGCTCCTCGAGAGGATGATGAACGACAGTTGGAGTGATATTTGTAAGTACGACTAAATCAAATAAATCAGCATAGTGATTATATAATTTTTCTATGTAATCCTTTGCATCATTCATAGCCGTCCACAAATCAGGTTGTACTTATTCAAAATCATGGTTAATATTTATTTCTAATTTAGTATAAATAATAATAATACTAAAGTGGCACATATTATTATATTTCATGCACGGATTTAACATAGCACCAACCAAGTAAATAGGAGAAATCAAAAAAAAATATTTTTTAAATTTAGTAAACATGACACCAACAACTTCTTTATAACCTTCTTTATTTTTATATTCTTTGAGCAAATCAGAAATATCGACTATATATGCCAAAATATTATAAATAGTGAGATAATAAGCACCGAAAAATTCAACCGTAGAAATATAAAATTTTTCTAAAAACTTAACAAGATCCTTAATCACAACCCAATCAGAATCATGTAGCATGCAATCAACAGAATTAGCAAATGAACCGCAATGTTGGTTAAAAGCTAGTGTAATAGGAATTCTATATTTATAACAAGTTTTTAAAAAATCATAGTAGAATTCCATCTAATGTCAATTTCCTCAGGCATCAATATCGGTGCAAGTCCATTTTCTTGATATTTAACTTTAAATTCTCTAATTCTGGATCTACAATTATTTCCTTGAATAAAACCAACAACAAGACGAATTTTTTCAATATAAAGCTCAAAAACTCAAGATCATCTTTTACAATTAAATTATATATATGACATACACATTTAATATGAAAAATTTCAGGCAACAACGGAGATAACATAGATTTTAATTTTTTTATAGCAGTCTTGTTGTTAGAAGTATTATCAAAAGTAATACAAAAAATTTTATTTTCGATACCATAATATCCGGCAACTTTAACAATAGAATCAACAATAAAATCTCCAGTATGTTTACGATCTTCATCATATAAAAAAGCAAGAATACGTTTTTGCATCACAAAATTACTATCCATCCAGTGACAAGTAACGGTTAAATAATCATTTTTATTTACAACACAACCAAGATCAGAAGTTAAGGACAATCTACATTGAATATTTTTTTAACAATGTTGATAAATAAAAATAATATTGTGAATGAAATCTAAAAGTATCATACAGACAAGTACTTCTAGGAATACCGTTAAACATAGGATTATAAATTACTTGTATATAATGAATAAAGGCATCAGAAGAAGAAGGAAAACTAAAAGGCAAACAACCCACAACTACCATTTTAGCTATTTCTTCCCGGTCCCTCAATTTATTATACTTCTTCGTTACCTGACTGGTTGCTGGGTCCATTCTAGTTTGCGTTGGCCCACCAACATCCCCACCACCTCGTGCAATATTTAACTCTCTTTCGTAAGCTTTACCTAGATGTCTCATTAACGTACCCGTACCCCCTTGTTTGCCTCTGCTTCTATGTTTATATATTTGTTGACAAATATTGCATTGCACCTCAGTATCTGATATACGTTCAAAAAATTACCATGCAACACTAGTTGTTTTATGAGGTCTTGCGGCACGGGGAGGATGGGAAGGGAGATTAACCGATTCAGATCTAACGCGTAGCATTTCCTACTGCGGGTGTCTCACCAATATTTTCATTTTCTTCGTCTAAATTAACCGCATCTACTTTATTTTCTTCTTCTATACCATAATTTTCCTGAGCTTCTACATAATTCATATCGTGAGCACCTACACCTATTTCTTCCTCAAAAGGAGTATTAAGTGGTACCCGGAGGTGAAGGCACACGGGTATATATACTATTTGAACTACCTCTACCGCTAGTAATTTATGTTTTACTACCACTACCACTTCCGGGACAAAATTTTTTACACCTTTAGTAGCGAGGTTTCTTAATTTATCCATAGTATAAATTAAACTAGAAAAATTCAAAATACACAAATATAATAAAATCAAATATTAAACGATTAATACAATAAATAAAAATTATACGTAAGAGATGGAACGACAATACCAAATTTTGGAAGTATCCGAAGGTTGCAACTTTAGAAACTTCCGCTCGTACTTTGTAAACGCAAAACTAAAAAATTAAAGTGAACACTTTAAGAAATTAAATATATTGAATATTTGAGAATTGAGATTTGAGAGAGAATGAATTTGAGAGAGTGAAAAATTGTGCGAAAAATAATTTGAAGGTGTAGGGTATTTATTTATAGAATTTTTTTTGGGATTAAAAACTAATTTTTAAAGTAAATTTTATTTTTTAAGAAATGGGCCCAAACTAGCCGTTTGGATCCAAAAAACGGCTATATAGCCGTTGGGGCCAACGGCTAGTTTGGCCCAAAACTCAAAAATATAAATAAATAAATAAATAACATTGAATCCGGACCGATTAACCTACGGGCCTGGACCGGACCCAAATTAAAAAATAACCTGTCCGGGATCCGAAACCCCAAAGTCCTAGGACTTATCGGGCCAGATCAAATTGGGCTGAGTCCTTTAATTGGACCGGGTAGGGCCGGGTCAGCCCGACCCACTTGACAGACTTATGTCAATCCCATCGTGTCTCTTCTCTGTGGTTGATGTAATTGAATTATGTAGATGTGCTAGTCTATATAAGCTAACATCTAATCTCGTACACCTGAATTATATATGCTTGCTTGCTTCTAATATTTGAACATGATCAGTTTAAACATGAAAAAAAAATTAAATTCAGTTACTGCTTTTAATTACCGGAAAGCCGAGGAAGAACTTTGAAATTTTTCCCTGATTGTTGAAGCAAATGCCACCTAATTCCTTTAAGACACAATCCGTATTAATTTGTTGGTTTTTTCTTACGGATCATGAATAATACAATTAACTTCGCAAACTTAGTTTTCAATTTTATGTAATAATAATGATATTTAAAAAGTTTAACAACAACAACAACAACCTACACATCTATAATAAAGTATTTATTTCACAAGATAAATGATATAGTAAATACAGATGAACATATAGAAATAACGACAACATTATGTTATACTGGTATGCTCTTCAAATAATTAACAAAGAAAATTAATGATTCAACTACAGTGCAATGGAGAACCGGAGGGTTATAGAGGCGAATCCTTTATGTTAGTATTGACTATGAACTGTCTACGTGGTAATAGTATCATGTACGGAGTATATGTTTTTGAAAATATCAAGTGGACATGTTATGTTCAGAAAGCATGTGATAACTGAGGAATCAGAGCAAGTCAAATCGCTGTGTAATGAATAATGTAATGGCAAATGGGAAGACAAGATTTATCTTCCAAAATATGGCACTCTTCCGAACCAACCATCAAATTTAATTACATACATTATGTATCCACCTGCTCAGTTTCGCCCATTCCATTTTGTAGGAGGAAAAATTAGGTAAGGACAGGGAGTACCCGTCGAGAGGCCCATGCATGGTGTGAAGAAGACACTTCTGAAGTCTCAGCTATCGAGAGCGCCCTCTTGAGCAGGAGAGAATTCATTGGGTCTTTTCCACAACAATGCAGAAAAGGGGACAAGTGGGGGGGTGGGGGGGGGGGGGCTAGGTTGTCAGAATGCTTAGAGGCGCAGCATGCACCAGGATGAGTAGCCCAGGTCTACTAGCTGGCACCACCTCTAACAAACGGGATGCATGGCCGAAAGGCATATAGGTTTTAGCCCTTAGGATCATAGGGTTGAATTCTGATTGGCCAAGGCCTAATATTGTAACCTATAAATAGTAGCTCATTCTTGTAAAAGGATCGGTTCCCTCATTCTCGTACTGAATACAAAAGTTTTACTTAGTGTTCAAGCGTTTTTCTTATTCTCACTGTTATATTGATATTGGTCATCTACCTCCGTCAATAGCTCAGATTAGATCTCGGACGAACAATCTTACTCAGGGTTCGTCCATATTTTTTTTTTTTTTACTTTGTTTATCTCATTTTTTTATCCTGTTGATTTCCTTTATCGTTTAGTAATCAGACTGCTAGTTAATCGGACCTATAAACAAGGCTAAATCATAACGCGTGATCTTGACTCATCTACAAATTCAATTGTATGTAATCCCATGAAGGAAAATGTTTACGCAAGCTATAATTTGCGTTCAAGTTATTAACAACGAATCCAAGTATGTGGCCCTTCTTGCAGGTTTAGGTTTATCACGAGGAATGGGAGTGGAAGACACTAGAATCATCTGTGACTCGCAACTTGTTGTGAACCCAATTAACAGGGTCTATGAAGCAAAGGATGAGCGGATGTCAAAATACGTCATAAAAGTTCGAGGTTTACTATCTTACTTCAAGAAGTGAAAAGTGAAGGAAATTCATCAAAGAAAAAAATGAGGCGGATGACGGGACACCTTGGGGTCAGCAACTAAAGGAGACAAATTGGCAAAAAAAGGTTGTGGCACAACTTCTGCATTTGACCCTTGAAACTTCGGAAAGGGAGAAAGTCAATCCACCAGTTTCATATGAAAATGGAGGAGCGAATATATAGAATGCCTTAAAGGCAGAGAGTTGCCAGTAGATGCCAAGGATTCTCGAGCTCTACGAACAAATTAAATATCGCTAACTTTTGCTTGGTGGATATGGTAGCATCTACAAAAGGTCATCTATAGGCCCCTTAGCTAAATGTCTTGGGATCGAAGACACCAAATATGTATTGAGGGAGATACAATTAGAAAGGGTGTGTGGCAATCATTTCGGTGTAGCCTCGTTGGTGAAAAAAATAATAAGGATCGGGTATTATTGTCCTTGCATGGAAGAAGACGCTACAAATTTTATCAAAAAATGCAACAAATGCAGTTTTTTGCATGCGACATTCACTAACCCCAAGAATGCATGCATGCAAGAAATTCCCCATGGCCTTTCATAAAGCGGGGGATAAATATCATATGGCCATTACCACTAGCCTCACGACAGGTAAAATTCCTACTTATAATGACTATATTTTGCTAAGTAGATCAAAATAAGAGCCTCCAAACAGATTCAAGAGCAAGAGGTGATAGACTTTATTAGGGATCACATAATCATCATTTTAGAATACCAAAAAGGAGATCATTTGTGATGATGATCCCTAGTTTGTAGGAGCCAAGGTGATTGAGTTCTTTTCTAGATTATACATTAAAGAGATTACTTCCTCTCCGTATCACCTGAGTGCAAACGGGAAAGCTGAGTCAACCAACAAAAAAATACTGCTCAACTTCAAGAAAAGATTAGAAAACTCAAAGGGATGCTGGGTGAAAGCATATCTAGGATTGTTGTAGGCGCATGGAACAAAAGCAAACTCAATCACGGGGGAAACCCCATTTCACTTCCGTTTAAATGGTTGGGAAAAAAGGAAAGGGTGGAGAGATGTTATAATCATCAAACCAAGATCCATTACTTCAAAATAGGGGATTTGATAATTTGGAAAGTGACTCAGTACCTGGAATTCGAATGAAGGGAAATTTGGACCTGGATGGGAAGGGTCATACAAAGTTATCGACCTAGCTGGAAATATACCTACCAGTTGACCGTCCTTGATGGCAATCAACAGTGGAACAACTAGAATATTTATCATCTGAAAAGATACTACTACTGAAATCACAAGTATCTAAACGTAACCACTTCTTTTATAACACCATGTGCTACATTTGTTTTCCTTTGCATAATTTTTATCTCAGGTTGAGTTTTTTGGCAAGGTTTTAAACGAGGTATGCACCAAGCATGTTGGAAGGATTGAGCATGTTCGGTCTAGAGAACCGACATCTTAAAAAAATTAGACACTAAGGATTGCCGCCTTGAGACCTCTAATCGCCCAATGCCAAATCAGGCGTGCACTCGTATCGAAAGCCCTAAAACTATCCTAACGCTACATGCGCTAATGAATATTAATGTAATAGAATCTTAAGATAAATTAAATATGTTTCTTCTACTCAATACTTCCGCGACTCCATTTTAAATAAAGTTCCACTAAGCTTGACTAAGGGACCTTGAGTCATCCCAACACCTCACATCGTGATATAATTAGGATATGTCCTAACATATAAAGAATGTTAAGAACTAATGTTGCGTGTACATTAAAGAATCTAAAATTGCACACATGATTATGCTTGTATATGTATAGAATGCTTACACGGGTCAGAGCCATGCTCTCCAAAGAGCAGATGGATTCTAAAGGGGTACCATAATACAAAAGCCGATTGGTCACTACCTCTGACCATTAAGGAGAAAATTTTTTATGCAATAAAGTAGGTTACGACACCTCATACGCGAAAAACACGACAAAATATTTCAACAACAACATGACAAGCTAAATAAATATGTTATAGCCCTGAGCAGGTAAAAAATTTCCATTAAAAATTTCTTTCACAGCAATACATACATGAAAAAGAGGAAAAAATGAATGGCAAAGGCCTTCTCAAAATAGTACCATAGACAAACTTTGGAATTCATCCTAATTACTCTCTTTGGATAGGTCGTCTTTGGAGGAAATGATTTTGGCATGATACAAAGAAGGGCAGGAGATAGTCGATACAACTTTACAAGTGATCTTGAGCCCCCTCTCCATTGTGGTAGGGTCAGCCTGAAGTTTCTTGAGGAGCTCTGAGTGGTCTTTCCAAATGCAACATTGACGAACAGCTAAAAGGAGTTCCTTCATAATAAAGTGCCTGTCCTACTTCTCATCAACGTCTCATGCAAAACTATGTTCTTTCTCCTCTTCTAATACAAGGCCTTCTTGGTTAGATGAAGCACCCCAACCTTGCCTTTGAAAAAATTCACTTAAGCTTTAGTAGTGCCAGTACTGGCTATGCTTTCTTTAATATAAGCCACTAGTTGGTCCACTTCCTAACTGGCTTGCTCCGCCTTTCTGACAAACTCTACTTTTTTTTACCACAGAAACCCTAAACTTTTCAGCTTGACAGCCGAACAAAGCGTAGAGATTGGTAAAGTTTTCCTTTTTAGCAGTTGATCACCCTTCTAATGTTTGAACTTGCTCCTCTAAGGTAATGATGTGACTTAAATTACACCTCGCAATGAGATATAAAATAGCCATTGGCTCAAATATAGAATTCAATCAAGGTTGAGATCGATCCCATGAGAAATGTGGTTAGGACCTCACCAATGTGGTTATTTTGTCTTTGAGTAATTATTTTTGAAAGAGGGAGGGTTTGTAACAAGTTATAGCTGAAAATGATAAGTAACCAAGTAATAGAGTATCAATTAATGTTGTGTTTAATTAGAGTGAGAGTTGACTAGGATTGTGTTCTCTAAAATTTTATAACACAGTAAGTGTCTCATACTAGTGATCTATCTTGGTGCTTAGCATACAAGTCGGTAAGGTAAGTTCACCTATATGATTGGTCTCCTAGATAGATGAATATCAACATGCAACTTGGTTAGTCTATGGGTGTTTGCTTTACTAACTATTATCTTTGATCCCAAATTAGCTATTTCAAGCTATTAAAAGAGGGTTGGTAGTATAAAATCTTTTTGTTAATCCATTTTTCCATTTGCTACCCCTTTGGTACAACAAGTAAGAATAAGGCAAATTTTAATATACGCGTTTGTTAAAAAGTAATCAATACAAAGGCAATAATAATACTTGCATAAGTGTCATTCAAGAATCACTAAGTACTTTGCCTACTTTATTAATTCATCACGATTCTCACAACTCTAGTAGTGGAATTTAGCTACTCATGCATGAATAATCACAATTAAAAATTATAGATGGATTCATGGCTATGTACTTACAAGAATTGAGTAGATGAAATTTAGACACTTGAACTATCAAAAGAAATCCAATAATCAAGAATCAATATATGAGTAACCTCTCAAATCCAAGAACAAAACAACATTGTATGCCTCTATTTTAAGGGTCAGTAATAATGTGTAAGAAATCAAAAAAACTAGAAAAATTATTTATAGACAAAAAGAAAATCTTTCCTAAACAACATTAGATTGCAGGTTTGTTAGTTCCTACGGTTGCTTAGTACGATTCATGCTAAGATTGCATGAGCCGTCCCTTCTGGTCATAGTTGGGATGCTTTGTTTTCTAGTCCTCTGATGTATATAGCACGCTCCCTCAGTATGACCTATCCTTTAGTGATACGACCTGTGGTACATTTTCGTTGTTATGGACCTATATTTTAATCTTTTTAGGATCTCAACCCATGATTCTCAGGATGAGCCCATGTTAAGAACCAATGGATCGTGGTTTATGGTCAGTTGGAACATATGGACTTTACTCTCTCTCAACTTCTCATACCATAGTAGAATAGTATGACCTGTGCCAAGATTAAACTTGTCATCAACCCATGGCATATCGATCAACTTCTGCTCTATTTTCATACTTTTCTAAAATCTAACTCTTGAAACTTATTTTTCTTGCCAACTTTATAAAATTACATCATATCCACATACATGTGTCTCAAAACTAGCATATTTTTCATGTTTTAAGTATTGAAAGTGCCATAAGACCATGACATATCAACACCCTCAACCTAGAATATTTACATTTTCTTGAAGAAAAAAAACCACAATGATGCTTAACCAAAAAAACCTATGACAGTCACAAAAGTACTTGACATGCATAATCTTTCTAACTCTCGATCCCTTCCTATATGATAAAAAATGCTGTGTTTACACAAAGCTCCTCATCATGACACAAATGGATCAAGAATGACATATATTACCAATAGACAACCACGCACGCATACTAATGACACTTACTCAGGTAACTAGCACATAACAATGTAACCCATATGCCCTTACCACAAAGAAGTCCCATAGTCACAATATTTATTACAATAGGGACTGATACGAAGATACTCACTCTCATAAAAAAGTTCAAACTGTGTGTGTACAATACCATACAATTTTTATTATTTTGTATACCTGGTTTTTGAACATTTGGATTGGGATCACTGTAGAACTTTACTTGACTAGTAATGCAGGCCTAGGGACGAGTATGGTAAATATGGATGACGTGATTCAATCCTTCTCAGCACTACACTATTTTGGATCCACTTTTCACCCTTTTTATTTTTCTCCCTTCCTTTTCTCCTTTATTCTTTTTGAACTCTGGGTATGATTTTATTTGTTTTCATTTTTTATTTTTCTCCTTGTTCACTTTTTTTGTTTTTTTTTGTTTTGTTATCACACACACTACGTCGATATATTTTTCAGTGGCCAATTTCTTCTTTATATTCTCAAATGCATCCCTACAGTAGACAACCTTAAATTAGGCAACTTCCTTGGGTTGAGGTACAAAATGTTCAAAGAGAAACCAAGGCTAGAGTAGGTTCATTATAACAAAAGTAGGAGAGTGAATGGTCTAATCAAAGAAAAAGTGTATTTTATGCGCAAAATTCGGGATCAAGAGATATTTATTTCTTTTGGTAGGTCATTTAGGTTAATAGTAAACTATTCATAAATAATCTATGATCCTTTGTAAACCAACTATCCTATGATTGCACACATAGAGTAGAACTACATATGTACCTTACATGCATATGGCACAAAACTATATTATCAACTATCAATTGTCCATTTCATGCAAATTTAAGCAAAGGTTGTCACATCTACAATTTTAATATCATGCAAAGAGCCACGATAGTCATTATTATCAAACCCAAAAACACAATACAAAAAACTTTTAGGAGGAAAATTATTAATTCTTTCAAACCAAAAAACAAACTTTCATGAGCCATTTATTTGACTTCCCTAATTTCTCCTATTTCTCTTTTAGTTAAAATCACAATAAAAATTAAATACATATACCTAAACATGTCTGTTTCACTAGACAAATCGAGAAAAATAAATACGGTAAAAAAAAACTCTTGAGTATTGGTACACCCCCTTTCTCAACTTAATGAACATACAATGTCCCTAATGCGTGCAAATAGGAATGTAAATCATTAAGGTTTGGACATTCCTATGGTCTTCTAGGTTCCTTAAGTGGACTGATTAGTAGGGGTTTGTAGATACACCCCCTCTATGCTCTGGAACTACTAAAGTCTCAACTATAGCGCAACCTCAATCTTATGGTGATAATAATGGTTGGAACGATCAATGAAGTAGTGATCATGGGGTCTACCTCCGTACCACAATCACTCTAAAAAATAGTAATAGCAACATCCATTAGAACTATTCGTAGCTATTGTGTCCTACCGCACATACAAGTGTATGTTGTCTAACAAGAATGTAGTGGGTCTTTAAGAGCTTGTAAGACCCCACAAAATTCTCTCATAGTCTGAGCCTTAGAACGTGTTCAGCGAAGTGTAAATTCAGCCTTAAAAAATTAAGAAATGCCTTTCCAAGTGAGAAATATTTTGAACAGTGTAGAATTTCTCTAATGTCAACTTTTTGTCATGTAGAACATTGAATAAGCTTTTGATCGATACCAATTTTATCAAAGTCTGGTATCGAACGAGGAAGTTATGTCCATTTTACTGAAAATAGTCAGAACTGCCCAGGTGCGACAGACGGGTTGATGGACCGTCGAGCTTAAAATGGACCGTCGCCCAGACCATTGCAACCAAGGCAGTGACTCCCTTTCCTGGTCTAAGTGCGACGACCAGGACGACAGACCATTGCGCTGGGGTAGTGTGACCTCATCTTGGACAACATATAACGGATGGTCCGACAGACCGTCTGGTTTATGACGAACTGTCACTTCGATCGTCACCTCGAGGCACTGTATTATTTTCCGAGCTAATATGACGTGGACGATTCAATGGACCGTCAGACTAAGCGTTGGACTGTTACTTCGACCGTCACAGTCCCCGATCGATAATTTTAACTTGATTTTTAAAAAGAATTTTTGATCTTTGTTCCACTCTTTTCATCTCTTATTTATATCCTATCAGGGCTTAAAATTTCATTCTTCATGTTTAACATAAAAAACTAGGGTTTCTTATAACTCAAGCCCTTTTTCCTTCTTCAAGAAAAATCAAGAGAGATCAAGAAATCAAGAATCTCTCTAAGAGCCTTCAAGAAAGAGTTTTCCTAAGGTATGTAGATATTGATTCTTGGGTCCCTTTCATCCAAGAAGCTCAAGAACCCTTTTCAAAAATTCAAAAATCTTATGTTTATAGGTTTTCATGATTCATGTGTGTTGAAATTGATGTTCATGCTACTATTGAGTTTTGATTCATGTTTGTTTGTATGGTTTTTAAGCTTTGGCCCTAGTATCTGATATTCATGTGATGTCCATGATAAACCCTCTTCAAGTTGTTTTCTAAGTGATGTGTTTAGGTCAATTAAGTGTAGAAATTGTTGAATAAGCAAAGAATGCTCCTCATATGTTTGATAAAATGCTTATGTGAAGGAATTAGAGCCATTATAACATGTTTACTAGAAATCCCCAATTGTGTGCAAGCCCATACATGCCAAGTGTTTGTTGAAAAACCTTAGTGAATGAATTATGATATGATAGCATGAAATTTGCCCCAATTACATGCTCTTCGATACATGCTAAGAGTTTAATACATGCTAAGTGTTTGACGCAAGACCTTGCCGAATAGAGTACAAGCTAATAGCATGTCTCCCTATACTATCACATGTTTATGATTCCTAAATGCTTGAATAGATGATTTAGTGATTGTGATGGTGAATGAATGTCCATGGTCTTGAATTATTCAAGAATGATTTTGTCTTACTTTCATGTCATCGAATCCTGGGGGTATTTATACCCGATAATTTAGTTGCAGTCTAGAGCCCGTATCAGTTTTCCCGATAATCTCAGTCAAGCCATGATTCTCAGAACTCAGTGAGTTATAGAACTCTGTGCTCTCAGATAGATGTAGAACTTAAGAAATCTCAGTAATCTTAGTATCGCTAGTATTCTACCCTCAGTTCAGTACTCAGCTTAGATCTAGTAGTATTCGAGTGTTCAGTACATAACTCAGTATCATTTAGTTAGATGACGAGATTCAATAGTATTTTATCTAACATGAAACCAAGTTAATTCAACATAACTCAGTCAGATCAGTCGAGAAATATGATCAGTATCAGATTCAGTTCAATTTAAGTTAAGAATCAGTTTAGAGTCTTATAGTTGTGAGTAGGAGCTAGCACCGAGTAAGTGCAGGGATGGTGGGTCCCCGTTAGAGAGGCAGAGTCGTTAGGAGAAATCCCTGAACTCCAAAACTACATAGCCAGCGTAGGATGTAGGAGTCAACCGTTAGAAAAGGATTGTCACCCGATAGATAGGCTTGACTATTATACTACATTAGGCTTGACTTCCTGTGAGGGTCACCCATTAGAGAGGATTGTCCAGAGAGGTCTTTACCCATGGCAAGGTATTAAAACCCTTCCAGATGAGGTTATAGGTTGGACCCCACCAGTTCAAATTCAGGGCATGTCGGTTAAGTGAGCACTTCCACAGTTGCAGTTTTAGTATTAGTCTTCAGGAAAGAACTCAGAAATCAGGATTGTCAGATACAATTATCTATCTCAGTGAGGAACTCAGATAGTTCATTGACTCATGGGCCACCCGCTAGAAAGGCATGGTCCCACATAAAGTTATTGAGTAAT
The DNA here is from genome assembly GCA_030864225.1 of Capsicum baccatum var. pendulum. Classification (NCBI taxonomy): domain Eukaryota; kingdom Viridiplantae; phylum Streptophyta; class Magnoliopsida; order Solanales; family Solanaceae; genus Capsicum; species Capsicum baccatum. The sequence goes on from CM061558.1 coordinate 63,174,509, forward strand.
CTCATTATCAGATCCATAGATCACCCGCTAGATAGGCTTGATCTCAGTCTCAGATTCAGTTGAGTAATCTTATTATCAAATTCCAAGATCACCCACTAGATAGGCTTGATCTCAGTCTCAGATTCAGTTAAGTAATCTCATTATCATATCTCGAGATCACCCGCTAGTAGGCTTGATCTCAGTCTCAAATTCAGTTGAGTAATCTTATTATCACATCCCGAGACCACCCGCTAGATAGGCTTGATCTTAGTCTCAAATTCAGTTGAGTATTCTTGTTATCAGATCTAGATATTACCTATTAGGTAGGCTCGATCTCATTCTCAGATTCAGTGATTATTCTCATTATCAGATTTAGGGATCTTTCGCTAGATAGGTTTGATATCAGGCATAATCTTTTCTTATCAATGATAGTAGATTCTGGAATCATCCATTAGAGAGGATTGATCTCCGATGCAGTCAGTCGAGAGTAGAAAGCTCAGAATTCAGTCATTGATATGAGTAGATTCAGTTAATCAGTTTCAGTATCGTCAGTTTTCAAGATCACTCGCTAGATAAGACTGATCTTAACTCTGGTATACAGTTATCAGTATCAGATGATTGAGTTTTTCAGTATCTCAGGCATGAGTAGTGGGTTCAGATGGCAGTAAAGTAGTATCCGAGTTTCAGTGTACCCGTTCAAGAGTTCGAGGATGTCAGTCATAATGGGGCGCCATACCCCAATGCCCAGGGTAGTGCTAGTAACGTTCATACCTATACACTTTATGCAGACTGTAGCAAGATCTACCTAGGTATGTATAGAGCCGGTAGTGATATGTGCTTTGGGTGTAGTAATCCAGGCCCCATAATGCGAGAATGTAGATTTTTTGCTCTAAGGGGTAAAGAGTTTTGTCAGCAGGGTACCCCTTTCAGTGCCAATAGTGGCCAGCGTCAGAACATACTTTATGTACTTTAGGAAAACCCTGATCAGAAAAGGTTCCCTGATACAGATTCGGGTATGTTATGAGTCCTTAATCTTTTTGATATGCATTGTTAGATCCTTTTCTCCCATTCTGAGCTTAAATTTCAGAACGAGTCATGCATTAGTTTCAGATCTCAGTCAGTTATTCATGACCCAATTCATAGGTGCCCCGTGCACCGCCCTAGTATTTTAGCGAAGTGTTTTTTAGAGAGACATAGAGTTCTAAGGGGGACATACCCCATACTATTGTGATTCTTTCATGTCCTTAGACTCATTCATTAGCATGTTTAGACTCTCCTTACAAAATTAACATTAGTTATTATCATTGCATAGCAATTAACGCTTTTGAGAGTCAGTTTAGTCAGACATTCCTGTAATAGATATGCATGTACAGTAGAAAGAGTTCAACTTTTCAGTGTGTTCAGTCATGCATTCATGAGATCAACTCAGTTGTGAGTCCATGCATCACATATGCATGTATATTATGAAAATTCAACATATGAGTAGCTTCAGTCGAGTATTCCATTCATCAAATATGCATGTCCAGTATGAAAGCTTAGTATATCAGTAGTTCCAGTTGCATGATCATGTTTCAGATGCTCCTATTCATTGAGTAAGTTTACTTTATCAGTATTCTTAGCCTATCAAGCGATATTTGAAGATTAATGTTTCTAAGGGGGAGATATTGTATGACTCCGCAAAATTCTCTCATAGTCTGAGCCTTAGAGTGTGTTCAATGAACTGTAAATCTGGCCTTAAAAGTCTGAGAAGTAATTTACCAAGTGAGAAATATTTTGAACCATGTATAATTTCCCGAATGTCAAATTTTTGTCACAAATAACATTGAATAAGCTTTCCATCGATATCTACTTCATCAAATTCTGATATCGAATGAGGAAGTTATTGATGTTTTACTTAAAATAGTCAGAACCGTCTAGGTGCGACGGCCGAGTTGATGGACCGTCGAGCTTGTGAAGGACCGTCGCCTAGCCCATCGCTACCAAGGTAGTGACTCCCTTTACCGGTCCAAATGCGATGGCCAGGACGATGGACTATCGAGGCTGCGACAGACCATCGCTGGGACCATCGTCATGAGGAAGTATGACCTAATCTTGGCCAACGTATGACGAACAGTCCGACGAACCATCGGGTTTGCGATGGACCTTCACTTTCACCGTCACCTCAAGAAGTGTATTCTTTTTCAGGCCAATGTGCGATGGATGATTCAACGGACCGTCAGATAGAGCGACAGACCATCACTTCGACTGTTGCAGTCCATGATTGGCAATTTTAACTCAATTTTTAAAAGGGATTTTTGGTATTTTTTCCACTCTTTTAATCCCCTATTTATATCCGATCAAGGCTTACAATTTCATTCTTCATCTTTAATATAAAAAACTAGGGTTTCCTACAAATCAAAACCCTTTTTTGCTTCTTCAAGAAAAATCAAGAGAAATAAAAAAATCAAGAATCTCTCCAAGAGCCTTCAAGAAAGAGTTCCCTAAGGTATGTAGATGTTGATTCTTGGGTTCTTTTCATTCAAAAATCTCAAGAACCCTTTTCAAAAATTCAAAAATCTTATGTTTATGGGTTTTCATAATTCATGTGTATTGAAATTGATGTTCATGCTACTATTGAGTTTTGATTCATGTTTGTTTACACGGTTTTCAAGCTTTGACCCTAGTATGTTATATTCATGTGATTTCCATGAGAAACCCTCATCAAGTTGCTTGCTAAGTGATGTGTTCATTTTAATTAAGTGTAGAAATTATTGAATAAGAAAAGCATGCTCCCCATGTGTTTGATAAAATGCTAATGTGAAGGAATTAGAGCCATTATAGCATATATACTAGAAATCCCAAATGTGTGCAAGCCCATACATGCCAAGTGTTTGTTCCAAAGCCTTAGTGAATGAATTGTGATATAATATCATGAAATTTACCCCAATTATATGCTCTTCGATACATGCTAAGAGTTTAATACATGCTAAATGTTTGACGCAAGACTTTGTTGAATAGAGTACGAGCCAATGTCATGTCTCCCTATAATATCACATGTTTATGATTCCTAAATACTTGAAGAGATTCTTTAGTGATTGTGATGGTGAATGGATATCCATGGTCTTTAATCATTCAAGAATGATTTTGTGTTACTTTCATGTCATCGAATCCTGGGGGTATTTATACCCAATAATTTAACTGCAGTTTAAAGCCCGTGTCAGTTTTCCTGATAATCTCAGTCAAGCCATGATTCTCAGAACTCAGTGAGTTATAGAACTCTGTGCTCTCAGACAAATACAGAACTTAAGAAATCTTAGAAATCTCAGTAATCTTAGTATCGCTAGTATTCTAGCCTCAGTTCAGTACTCAGATCAGATCTAGTGGTATTCGAGTGTTCAGTCTTAAACTCAGTATCATTAAGTCAGATGATAAGATTCAGTAGTATTCCATCAGATACAGAACTTAGTGAATTCAGCTTAACTCAGTTAGATCATTCAAGAAATATGATCAGTATCAGATTCAGTTCAGTTCAGTTTAAGTTAAGAATCAGTTCAGAGTCTTTCAGTTGGGAGTAGGAGCTAGCATCGAGCGAGTGCAAGGATGGCGGATCCTTGTTAGAGATTAAGAGTCGTTAGAATCAATTACTGAACTCCAGAGTTGCGTAGCCAGCGTAGGATGCAGGAGTCACCCGTTAGAAAAGGCTTGTCACCTGCTAGATAGGCTTGACTATTATACTGCCTTAGGCTTGACTTCCTGTAAGGGTCACCCGTTAGAGAGGCTTGACCAGAGAGGTATTTACCCGTGACATGGTATTGACACCCTTCTAGCTAGAGTTACAGGTTGGACCCCACCTGTTTAGATTCAGGGCATGTCAGTTAAGTGAGTACTCCCACAGCTGCAGTTTCAGTATCAGTCTTCAAGAAAAAACTCAGAAATCAAGACTGTCAGATACAGTTATCTATATAAGTGAGGAACTCAGATAGTTCCATTGATTCATGAGCCACCCACTAGAAAGGCATGGTCCCATATAAAGTTATTGAGTAATCTCATTATTAGATCCAGAGATCACCCGCTAGATAGGCTTGATCTCAGTCTCAGATTCAGTTGAGTAATCTTATTATCAGATCCCGAGATCTCCCACTAGATAGGCTTGATATCAGTCTCAGATTCAGTTAAGTAATCTTATTATCAGATCTTGAGATCACACACTAGATAGGCTTGATCTCAGTCTCAGATTCAGTTGAGTAATCTCATTATCAGATCCCGAGATCACCTACTAGAAAGGCTTGATCTCAGTCTCAGATTCAGTTGAGTATTCTTGTTATCATATCCAGAGATCACCCTTCAGGTAGGCTTGATCTCATTCTCAGATTTAGTGATTATTTTCATTATCAGATTTTGATAGCTTTTGCTAGATAGGTTTGATCTCAGACATAATCTTTTCTTATCATTGATAGTAGATTTTGAAATCATTCGTTAGAAAGGTTTGATCTCTGATGTAGTCAGTCGAGAGTACAAAGCTCAGAATTCAGTCATTGATGTGAGTAGATTCAGTTAATCAATTTCAGTATCACCAATTTTTGAGATTACTCACAAGGTAAGACTAATCTTAAATCTGGTATTCATTTTCCAGTATCAGTTGATTGAGTTGTTCAGTATCTCAGGCATTAGTAGTGAGTTCGGATGACAGTAAAGTAGTATCCAAGTTGCAGTACTTCTAGTTGTGATGTTTTCAGTTATGGTTTGTGCATTCATGCATATGTCCTCATTTAGTATTCTCATGAATATTCAGTTAAGTAATTGTTCATGCTTAAGCCTTTGCATTTAGCCTTACCTCATCTTCATACTCGGTACATTCTCGTATTGACGCATTTGTGCTATGGTGTTTTATTTGACCCCATAGGTTCATAGGTACGAGATCCAGAGTACCCTTAGCAGCTCAGTCCCAGCCAGCAGCAGTAGACATAGCATTAAGTCCTCTTCAGCCGAGGATATCCTTATTTTTATTATTATCGTATTAGACTTAGTTTATTTTTAGTATACGGAGTTAGTTGGGGACATGTACCATCAACTCCACAGTTCAGACAGTTTAGAGGATTTTTGGGCAGATGTATCAGTATTCAGTTTTAAATTTTGAGTATTTTTAGATATTTTTAACCTTATGGATAGTTTCCGCATTTATTATCTTTATTTATATAGTGTTTAGGTACAAATATTAGTAGAGGGTTAGCTTGTGGTCCTTTGGGATCATGAGCACCGTATGACATTTCAGTTCTAGAAAAATTGGGTCGTTACAAACTTGGTATTAGAGTCTAAGGTTCAATAGTATTCTAGGGAGTCTGAAAAGTCACATTTAGTAGAGTCTTGTTCATAGATGTGTTGCGTGCCACATTTATGTGCAAGAGGCTATAAGATATTTTTAGGAGCAATTTCCCTTCTTTTAGTATTCATATCATGCGAGTGAGCATGATCTCAAGTTGATCCTCAGTCTAATACACTTGTTTCTTTTATTTACAGAGTATACCTCTTCGTAGAGATAATGTCCGTAAGATTGATGATAAGCCCTCTCATCCAGTAGATCCTAAGAATGAGAGTGTGTAATATGTAGAGTTTTAGGCAGCTTTTCAGGTACTACCCCAATCTGTGACAACTAGTGTTCTAAGAAACTGTTAGGCTATGGCCCCACCTCAGCAAGAAGGGGTTCAACCATAACCAAAATTAGGGATTTCATGAGAATGAGCCCACCAGAATTCTTTGGGTCAGTAGTAGGTGAGGAACCATAACTTTATTTAGAGGAGGTGAGGAAGATCACCCAATTTATACATATTACGAAGGAGGAGAGTGTAGAGTTAGAATTCAATAGGCTGAAGGATATTGCTCATAATTGGGAAGTGATATGGAAGAAGAGTAGAGGGAAGGGTGCAACTCTCGTGACTTGGCAAGAGTTTCAAGACGCCTTTTTAGATAAGTTTTTCTTTCTAGAGATGAGAAAGGCTAAGGTAGAAGAGTTTATGAACCTAAGGCAAGGCTCTATGATAGTGAAAGAGTTTTGTCTTATGTTTAACCAATTAGTTATGTATGCCCCTGACTTAATAGCTGACCCTAGAGAGAGTATGAGTAAGTTTGGGACTGGTGTATCTGGTTTAGTGTTGAAAGAGTGTAGGGATGCCATACTCAATAAAGATATGGACCTTGCTAGACTGATGATGCATGCATAGAAGATTGAGGCAGATAAGAGAAAAGAAAGAGAGAGAGTGAGTAAAAGAGCCAAAACAGGTAGTCATGGTTTCTCTTAGGCAGGATCCTAGGGTGGTAGGCATTTTCAGTATAGTCAAAAGTTTTCAGTACCATCTCCATCCTAAGCTAGTGTACCCGTACAAGAGTTCGGGGATGTCAGTCATGATGGGGCGCCATACCCCAAAGCTCAGGGTAGTGCTAGTAACGTTCATACCTATCCACTTTATGGAGACTGTAGCAAGATCTACCTAGGTATGTATAGAGCCGGTAGTGATGTGTGCTTTGGGTGTAGTAATCCAGGCCCCATAATGCGAGAATGTAGATTTTTTGCTCTAAGGGGTAAAGAGTTTTGTCAGCAGGGTACCCCTTTCAGTGCCAATAGTGGCCAACGTCAGAACAGACTTTATGTACTTTAGGACAACCCTGATCAGAAAAGGTTCCCTGATATAGATTCGGGTATGTTATGAGTCCTTAATCTTTATGATATGCATTGTTAGTTCCTTTTCTCCCATTCTGAGCTTAAATTTCAGCACGAGTCATGCATTGGTTTCAGATCTCAGTCGGTTATTCATGACCCAATTCATAGGTGCCCCGTTCACCGCCCTAGTATTTTAGCGAAGTGTTTTTAGAGAGACATGGAGTCCTAAGGGGGACATACCCCATACTATTATGATGCTTTCATGTCCTTAGACTCATTCATTAGCATGTTTAGACTCTCACAAAATTAATATTAGTTATTATCATTGCATAGCAATTCACGCTTTTGAGAGTCAGTTCAGTCAGACATTCATGCAATAGATATGCATGTCCAGTAGAAAAAGTTCAACTTTTCAGTGTGTTCAGTCATGAATTCATGATATCAACTTAGTTGTGAGTCCATGCATCACATATGCATGTCTATTATGAAAAGTCAGCATATGAGTAGCTTCAGTCGAGTATTCCATGCATCAGATATGCATGTTCAGTATGAAAGCTTAGTATATCAGTAGTTCCAGTTGCATGATCATGTTTCAGATGCTCCTATTCATTGAGTAAGTTTAGTTTATCAGTATTCTTAACCTATCAAGCGATATTTGAAGATTAATGTTTCTAAGGGGGAGATATTGTATGACCCCGCAAAATTCTCTCATAGTCTGAGCCTTAGAGTGTGTTCAATGAACTGTAAATCTGGCCTTAAAAGGTTGAGAAGTAATTTACCAAGTGAGAAATATTTTGAACCGTGTATAATTTCCCAAATGTCAATTTTTTGTCACAAATAACATTGAATAAGCTTTCCATCGATATCTATTTCATCAAATTCTGATATCGAACGAGGAAGTTATGGATGTTTTACTTAAAATAGTCAGAACCGTCTAGGTGCGATAGCCGGGTTGATGGACCGTCGAGCTTGTGAAGGACCGTAGCCCAGCCCATCGCTACCAAGGTAGTGACTCCCTTTCCTGGTCCAAATTTTATGGCCAGGACGACGGACCATCGAGGCTGCGACAGACCGTCGCAGGGACCATCGTGCTGAGGAAGTGTGACCTAATCTTGGCCAACGTGTGACGAACAGTCCGACGGACCATCGGGTTTGCGATGGACCTTCACTTCCATCGTCACCTTAAGGAAGTGCATTCTTTTTCAGGCCAATGTGCGATGGATGATTCAACGGACCGTCAGAGAGAGCGACGGACCATCACTTCGACTGTTGCAGTCCATGATTGGTAATTTTAACTCAATTTTTAAAAAGGATTTTTGGTATTTTTTCCACTCTTTTCATCCCCTATTTATATCCGATCAAGGCTCACAATTTCATTCTTCATCTTTAATATAAAAATCTAGGGTTTCCTACAAATCTAAATCCTTCTTCCTTCTTCAAGAAAAATCAAGAGAAATAAAAAAATCAAGAATCTCTCCAAGAGCCTTCAAGAAAGAGTTCCCTAAGGTATGTAGATGTTGATTCTTGGGTTCTTTTCATTCAAAAATCTCAAGAACCCTTTTCAAAAATTCAAAAATCTTATGTTTATGGGTTTTCATGATTCATGTGTATTGAAATTGATGTTCATGATACTATTGAGTTTTGATTCATGTTTGTTTACAAGGTTTTCAAGCTTTGACCCTAGTATGTTATATTCATGTGATTTCCATGAGAAACCCTCCTCAAGTTGCTTGCTAAGTGATGTGTTCATTTTAATTAAGTGTAGAAATTATTGAATAAGAAAAGCATGCTCCCCATGTGTTTGATAAAATGCTAATGTGAAGGAATTAGAGCCATTATAGCATGTATACTAGAAATCCCAAATTGTGTGCAAGCCCATACATGCCAAGTGTTTGTTCAAAAGCCTTAGTGAATGAATTGTGATATAATATCATGAAATTTACCCCAATTATATGCTCTTCGATACATGCTTAGAGTTTAATACATGGTAAATGTTTGACGCAAGACTTTGTTGAATAGAGTACGAGCCAATGTCATGTCTCCCTATACTATCACATGTTTATGATTCCTAAATGCTTGAAGAGATTCTTTAGTGATTGTGATGGTGAATGAATATCCATGGTCTTTAATTATTCAAGAATGATTTTGTCTTACTTTCATGTCATCGAATCCTGGGGGTATTTATACCCAATAATTTAACTGCAGTTTAGAACCCGTGTCAGTTTTCCTGATAATCTCAGTCAAGCCATGATTCTCAGAACTCAGTTTGTTATAGAACTCTATGCTCTCAGAAAAATACAGAACTTAAGAAATCTTAAAAATCTTAGCAATCTTAGTATCACTAGTATTCTAGCCTTAGTTCAGTACTCAGCTCAGATCTAGTGGTATTCGAGTGTTCAGTCTTAAACTCAGTATCATTAAGTCAGATGATAAGATTCAGTAGTATTCCATCAGATACAGAACTTAGTGAATTTAGCTTAACTCAGTTAGATCATTCAAGAAATATGATCAGTATCAGATTCAGTTCAGTTCAGTTTAAGTTAAGAATCAGTTCAGAGTCTTTCAGTTGGGAGTAGGAGTTAGCATCGAGCGAGTGCAAGGATGGTGGATCCTTGTTAGAGAGAAAGAGTCGTTAGAAACAATTACTGAACTCCAGAATTGCGTAGCCATTGAAGGATGCAGGAGTCACCCATTAGAAAAGGCTTGTCACCTGCTAGATAGGCTTGACTATTATACTGCCTTAGGCTTGACTTCCTGTAAGGGTCACCCGTTAGAGTGGCTTGACCAGAGAGGTATTTACCCGTGACATGGTATTGATACCCTTCTAGCTAGGGTTACAGGTTGGACCCCACCAGTTTAGATTTAGGGCATGTCAGTTAAGTAAGCACTCCCACAGTTGCCGTTTCAGTATCAGTCTTCAGGAAAAAACTCAGAAATCAGGACTGTCAGATACAGTTATCTATATCAATGAGGAACTCAGATAGTTCCATTGATTAATGGGCCACCCACTAGAAAGGCATGGTCCCATATAAAGTTATTGAGTAATCTCATTATTAGATCCAGAGATCACCCGCTAGATAGGCTTGATCTCAATCTCAGATTCAGTTGAGTAATCTTATTATCAGATCCCGAGATCTCCCACTAGATAGGCTTGATATCATTCTCAGATTCAGTTAAGTAATCTTATTATCAGATCTTGAGATCACCCACTAGATAGGCTTGATCTCAGTCTCAGATTCAGTTGAGTAATCTCATTATCAGATCCCGAGATCACCTACTAGAAAGGCTTGATCTCAGTCTCAGATTCAGTTGAGTATTCTTGTTATCATATCCAGAGATCACCCTTCAGGTAGGCTTGATCTCATTCTCATATTTAGTGATTATTTTCATTATCAGATTTTGAGATCTTTTGCTAGATAGGTTTGATCTCAGACATAATCTTTTCTTATCATTGATAGTAGATTTTGGAATCATCCGTTAGAGAGGTTTGATCTCCGATGTAGTCAGTCGAGAGTACAAAGCTCAGAATTCAGCCATTGATGTGAGTAGATTCAGTTAATCAGTTTCAGTATCACCAATTTTTGAGATTACTCACAAGGTAAGACTAATCTTAAATCTGGTATTCATTTTCCAGTATCAGTTGATTGAGTTGTTCAGTATCTCAGGCATTAGTAGTGAGTTCGGATGACGGTAAAGTAGTATCCAAGTTGCAGTACTTCTAGTTGTGATGTTTTCAGTTATGGTTTGTGCATTCATGCATATGTCCTCATTTAGTTTTCTCATGATTATTCAGTTAAGTAATTGTTCATGCATAAGCCCTTGCATTGAGCCTTACCTCATCTTCATACTCGGTACATTCTCGTACTGATGCATTTGTGCTATGGTGTTTTATTTGACCCCATAGGTTCATAGGTACGAGATCCAGAGTACCCTTAGCTGCTCAGTCTCAGCCAGCAACAGTAGACATAGCATTAAGTCCTCTTCAATTGAGGATATCCTTATTTTTATTATTATCGTATTAGACTTAGTTTATTTTTAGTATACGGAGTTAGTTGGGGACATGTACCACTCCACAGTTCAGACAGTTTAGAGGATTTTTGGGCAGATGTATCAGTATTCAGTTTTAAATTTTGAGTATTTTTAGATATTTTTAACCTTATGGATAGTTTCCACATTTATTATCTTTATTATATAGTGTTTAGGTACAGATATTAGTAGAGGGTTAACTTGTGGTCCTTTGGGATCATGAGCACCGTATGACATTTCAATTCCAGAAAAATTGGGTCGTTACAAACTTGGTATCAGAGTCTAAGGTTCAATAGTATCCTAGGGAGTCTGAAAATTCGCATTTAGTAGAGTCTTGTTCATAGGTGTGTTGCGTGCCACATTTATGTGCAAGACGCTATAAGATATTTTTAGGAGCAATTTCCCTTCTTTTAGTATTCATATCATGCGAGTGATCATGATCTCAAGTTGATCCTCAGTCTAATATACTTGTTTCTTTCATTTACAGAGTATACCTCTTCGTAGAGATAATGTCCGTAATATTGATGATAAGCCCTCTCAGCCAGTAGATCCTAAGAATGAGAGTGTCTAATATGTAGAGTTTTAGCCAGCTTTTCAGGTACTAGCCCATTCTGTGACAACTAGTGTTCTAAGAAACTGTTAGGCTATGGCCCCACCTTAGTAAGAAGGGGTTCAGTCGCAACTAAAATTAGGGATTTCATGAAAATGAGCCCAAAAAAATTCTTTGGGTTAGTAGCAGGTGAGGACCCACAACGTTATCTAGAGGAGGTGAGGAAGATCACCCAGATTATGCATATTTTTAAGGAGGAGAGTGTAGAGTTAGAATCCTTTAGGCTGAAGGATATTGCTCCTCATTGGGTAGTGATATAGGAGAAGAGTAGAGGGGAGGGTGCAGCTCTCGTGACTTGGCAAAGGTTTCAGGATACATTTTTAAATAAGTTTTTCCCGCTAGAGATAAGAGAGGCTAAGGTAGAAGAGTTCATGAACCTAAGGCAAGGCTCTATGATAGTGAAAAAGTTTTGTCTTATGTTCAACTAGTTAGCTAAGTATGCTCTTGACTTAATAGCTGACCCTAGAGCGAGTATGAGTAAATTTGGGGCTGGTGTATCCGGGTTAGTGTTGAAGGAGTTTAGGGTTGCCATGCTTAATAGAGATATGGACCTTGCTAGACTTATGATGCATGCGTAGTAGGTTAAGATAGATAAGGCAGAAAGAAAAGAGTGAGTAAGTAAGAGAGCCAGAATAGGTAGTCATGGTTTCTCTCAGGCAGGATCCCAGGGTAGTAGCCATTTTTAGCATAGTAAGAAGTTTTTAGTCCCATCTCCATCCTCAGATAGTGTACCTACACTAAAGTTTGAGGATGTCAGTCATGATAGGGTGCCAGAACCTAAATACCAGGGTAGCGCTAGTGGCGTTCGTACCTATCTGCTTTGTGGAGACTATGGAAAGAGCCACCGAGGTGTGTGTAGAGCCGGTACTGATGTGTGCTTTGGGTGTGGTATTCCAGGCCATAGAATGCAATAATGTAGATTGCTAGCTCTAAGGGGTAAATTTTTTCTTCAACAGGATTCCCCTTCCGATGTCAATAGTGGCCAGCGTCAGAACAGACTCTATGTGCTTTAGACCCACCCTAATCATGAAAGGTTCCCTGATATAGATTCGGGTATGTTATGAGTCTTTCATATTTATGATATGTATTGTTAGATCCTTTTCTCCCATTTTGAGCTTATATGTCAGCACGAGTCATGCATTAGTTTCAGATCTCAGTCGATCAATCATGACCTAGTTCATAGGTGCCCTGTGCACTGCCCAGTATTTCAGCGAAGTATTTTTTAGAGGGACATAGAGTCCTAAGGGGGAGATACCCTATACTATTGCGATAATTTCATGTCCTTAGACTCATTTATTTGTATGTTCAAATGCTTCTTACGAAATTAACATCAGTTATTATCATTGCATAGAAAGTCATGCTTTCGAGAGTCAGTTTTATTAGATATTCATGAATTAGATATGCATGTTCAGTAGAAAGAGTTCAGTGTTTTAGTGTGTTCAGTCATGCATTCATGAGGTCAACTCAGTTGTGAGTCCATGGATCAGATATGCATGTCTATTATGAGAATTTAGCGTATGAGTAGCTTCAGTCGAGTATTCCATGTATCAGATATGCATGTCCAGTGTGAGAGCTTAGTATATTAGTAGTTCCAGTTGCATGATCATGTTTCAGATGCTCCCGTTCATTGAGTAAGTTTAGCTGATGAGTATTCTTAGCCTATCAAGAGACATTCGAAGATGAATGTTTCCAAAGGGGAGATATTGTAGGACCCCACAAAATTCTCTCATAGTCTGAGCCTTAGAGTGTGTTCAGCGAAGTGTAAATCTGGCCCTAAAAGGTTGAGAAGTGTCTTTTCAAGTGAAAAATATTCTAAACCATGTAGAATTTCCCTAAGGTCAATTTTTTTTCATGTAAAGCATTGAATAATTTTTTCATCGATACTAATTTCGTCAAAGTCCGGCATCGAACGAGGAAGTTATGGCTACTTTACTGAAAACAGTCATAACTGCCCAGGTACGATGACTGGGTTGATGGATCTTCGAGCTTGCGATGGATCGTACCCAGCCCATCGTAACCAATTCAGTGACTCTCTATGATGGACCGTTGAGGCTGTGATGGACCATCACTAGGACCGTCGCGCTGAGGCAGTGTGTCCTCATCTTGGCCAACGTGCGATGGACGGTCCGATGGACCATCAGGTTTGCGATGGACCGTCACTTCGACCGTCACCTTACAGCAATGTATTCTTTTCTGGGCCAATGTGTGATGGACGATCCGACAGACCATTAGACTGAGCGATGGACTGTCACTTTGACCGTTGTAGTACCCGATCGGTAATTTTAACTCAATTTTTAAAAGGGATTTTTGGTATTTTTCCCACTCTTTTCAGCCCCTATTTATATCCGACTAAGGCTCATAATTTTATTCTTCATCTTTAACATAAAAAATTAGGGTTTTCTACAAATCAAAACCCTTCTTTCTTCTTTAAGAAAAATCAAGAAAAATCACAAGATCAAGAATCTCTCCAAGAGCCTTTAAGAAAGAGTTTCCCTAAGGTATTTAGATGTTGGTTCTTGGGTCCCTTTCATTCAAGAAGATCAAGAACCCTTTTCAAAGATTTAATGATCTTATGTTTATGGGTTTTCATGATTCATGCGTATTGAAATTGATGTTCATGCAACTATTGAGTTTTGATTCATGTTTGTTTGCAAGGTTTTCAAGCTTTGATCCTAGTATGTGATATTCATGTGATGTCCATGATAAAACCTCTTCAAGCTTCTTGCTAAGTGATGTGTTCATGTTAATTAAGTGTAGAAATTATTGAATAAGCAAAGCATGCTCCCCATATGTTTGATAAAATGCTTATGTGAAGGAATTAGAGCTATTATAGCATGTTTACTAGAAATTCCCAATTATGTGCATTCCCATACATGCCAAGTGTTTGGTTAAAAGCCTTAGTGAATGAATTGTAATATGATAGCATGAAATTTCCCCCAATTATGTGCTTTTCGATACATGCTAATAGTTTAATACATGCTAAGTGTTTGACGCAAGACAATGTTGAATGGAGTACGAGCCAATAGCATGTCTCCCTATACTATCATATGTTTATGATTCCTAAATACTTGAATAGATGCTTTAGTGATTGTGATAGTGAATGAATGTCCATGGTCTTGAATTATTCAAGAATGATTTTGTGTTACTTGTATGTAATCGAGTCCTGGGGGTATTTATACCTGATAATTTAGCTTCAGTTTAGAGCCCGTGTCAGTTTTCCTGATAATCTTAGTCAAGCCATGATTCTCAGAACTCAGTAAGTTATAGAACTCCGTGCTCTCAGACAGATATAAAACTTAGGAAATCTCAAAAATCTAAGTAATCTCAGTATCACTAGTATTCTAGCCTCAGTTTAGTACTCAGTTCAGATCTAGTGGTATTCGAGTGTTCACTCTTGAACTCAGTATTATTTAGTCATATGACGAGATTTATTAGTATTCCTTCAGATACAGAACCAGGTGAATTCAGCTTAACTCAGTCAGATTAGTCGAGAATTATGATCAGTATCAGATTCAGTTCAGTTTAAGTTAAGAATTAGTTTAGAGTCTTTCAGTTGGGAGTAGGAGCTAGCACCGAGCGAGTGTAGGGATGGCGGGTCCTCTTTAGAGAGGTAGAGTCCTTAGGAGAAATCCCTAAACTCCAAAACTGCATAGCCAGCGCAGGATGCAGGAGTTACCCATTGAAAGGCTTGTCACCCACTAAATAGGCTTGACTATTATACTGCCTTAGGCTTGAATTCCTATGAGGGTCACCCGTTAGAGAGAATTGACTAGAGAGATCTTTCACCGTGGTACAATATTGATACCCTTCCAGCTGGGGTTACAGGTTGGACCCCACCAATTCAGATTTAGGGCATATCGATTAAGTGAGCACTCCCACAGTTGCAGTTTCTGTATCAGTCTTCAGAAAAAAACTAAAAAGTTGATACAAGTATGAGGAGCACAAGGATTACTAGTTTTTTTTGATGTCCAGATTTTGGATTTGCAAAGGAATTGAAGACCTTTTGAAGTCTTTTTCAAAGCCTTGTCCAAGCTCGGGAATTACAAAGACTACAAGGCGCATTTATGAAAATGGACGCGGTTGAGCATGTCTTAAGTTCATCCAAGGGAGTGTATGTATTAAAGTGTGAAGACATGCCTTGAGTGTCTTAAAAACACTACAAGTCAGCTCCATTTATACACTCAAAACCCACCCCCTTCATTAAGGGTAAATGTGTCATTTCCCATCTCTTTTGTAATTGACTATAAGCAGGAACCCCTTAGTCTTATTTTCTTAGTTAGCTTATTTTGAATGAAGATTGTAACATTGAAACACCATTTTCCTCTCAAGAAGAGAGTAGACCACCAACTTTGAACATCACAAGTGAAAGGTTCCACTTATGTTATGAAACGGCTAGAAACGTGAGTGCTTGAGTGAATCGAGTTCCTCTTATGCTCGCGTAAGAACTTGTTTCTTGTTAATCTGATTTGTTGTGTTTTTAGAGTTTGATACACTCTTTAGTTTCTACATTTTGTATTCTCTTTGTGTCAAGTTATCTATCTTCTTTATCTTTCAAGTTTGTGTTTGTTGTTTCCGCTTGGTGTCTTGTATGTGTGGGCTGTTTTTGCGAGATTGCGGACTGTTTTATGCTCATTTAGATACCATTTGGTATTATTTGGTATCAATGATAAGTCTGGTTGTGTTCCTACACTACCAATCTTGGGCTTTCTAAGTCGAAAAACAAGAGGTGTTGAAAAGCTGAAAATTCCAAAAAGAAGCATATCTGTCCATTCTTGTTGTCTTGGCCGAAATTATGTCTTGTTGTTGTTTTGGCCGTTATTTGTGCCTAGTTTTCTTGTGAATTTTGTGTGTTTTGTGTGTTATAGTGTTATATCATTGTTTCCTAACATTAGAAGAGGTGTCCAAGGTCGAAAATCTTACAAAAATAAGTTATTCTATGGGTTGGGTGTCTTTGCCGAAGTTGTGTTGTTTGGATGAATTTGTGTCTAGATTAGGTGTTATTTTGCTTGTCTTAGTAGTTTCGTGTGTTAGCTTGTTGTTTACCTAGCACACTTGAGTCTAAATTCCAATATTTGAGCTTTGTTAAGTTGTTTGTTGAAAGGTTGGACGGTTTAGATATTGTTATTGTTCAAAGTGTTTTTCTTGTTGTTCATGTTGTTCTTGAGTAATATTCAACAAAATGCCTTGTTTGATTTGAAAAAGGGAAGAGAGAGGTAAGGTATTGTGTTGTCTTGGGACTACTTTCAAGACAACAGTAAAGTGGAAAAGAAACAAAAACCTACCAAAAGCTTGCCTACCAAAAGAGTGTCAAAATACCTTTCAAGAAAGGCCAAAAGAGGAAAAGGGAAAAGACAAGGCAAAAAGGTGTTTTTCCATTTTAGTGCAAGTTGGTGAAAGATGATGTACACCTTTTTGAACTTTGGAAAGAGAATCCAAAGCCTTGTCTTGTTACTCCAAAACTGAAAATTCATCACCAACAAACAAGATTAAACAACTTATGTCTTAAAAACATTATACTCCACATCAACAATAATATCAACGACCGAAGAAAAAAATAACAATAGAAATCGTGGGCCATGCCATCAAACAAAAAAAACCTAAGTTCTTGGACATCCATAGTTTCTTTTTTGCCTCTATTAATTTTATTTTCATTGACTCCTATACTAGTTGACAGCTAGTAACAACCTACTAAGTTGTAAACTATTTTTTGAGTACTTCTTTCATGTAAGTGTTACTTGTGGTGCTTTGCTCATTTATACTTCATAGTTGTTTTTCGTTCAAGTGCGTACAAAACTTCTTTGAGTCTTATAACCTAAATCCATTCCAAATCAAGAGTAGACTCATTTTTAAGCACTTAAGGATTGATAGCCGGCTTACAACACTTGAAGGACTAAGTGAGGAAGCCGAGTGTGAAGAATGTCTAACGTATTTTGAACTAACGTTTGCTTGTTTTGTAGGTACAATTGCAAATGGAACCCAAAAATTCCAATTCCCTAACCATGGAAAATAATGTTATGAATGTCCTCTTAGCTAATCTTAAAACTTTGTCTCGAGGCGTGGGTAGGATGAAGGCAAATATTGCGAAGTTGGGTTCGGATGTGGCCCCAACGAGTGAAAGATTGGAGAGGGTGGAAAGCCAAAGGATTTATCAACCTCATACCACTCAAAACACCTCACCTACTATTACTCCCGAGACCTTACACCAAAGATTGTATCCACCAAGTGCTACAAACCAAGTCAATCTTTACTCCCAAAGTTGAGAACAAAATGTACCTAGCCGTTCCTCACTCTACCAAGTTCCACAGGGAGGACTTGGAACCCAAATTCCATCCCTAAACCCAAATCCTCCACTCCAAAATCCTTTAATTTAAAGACCCTACACTCCATTAAATCCAATATCTCCTTCCCAAGCTATACTAACCTGAAAATACACCATCTAAGTAGAAAAAGAGGGAGAGTTAGGATCCAAGGAGAATGAGGCCAAGAATCAAGATGGAGAGAAACTTAGTGATGAGATACAAGAAGAATATGAACAGAAGAGGGTAAGGGAAAGGGAAACTGCAGGTAGTAAAGTAGGAAAGGGAAATAAAAATGTGCTTGTGGGATTTGCCTACAAAGGATCTTTGATACTCACTAACCCATGTGCTAGCTCTTTGCGTAGCATTGACCCTTCTTATGTGCGGTTAAAGTTCATATGCTATCAAAGAAGGATCAAAAAGGGATTCCATACGATAACATGGGAAATGAGCTAGTGACAACCTTGGCCAAGAGCTCCAAACAAGTGGACTGCCGTGGCATACACCGTGGTATAATTTCTGCACTCTACACTTCCTTAGGATTTAAATGTTGTGATAAGGATATTATTATCCAATGTGAAGTATCTTAGGGTTTACATAGTGTATAAAAGCATGAATCTTTCCTTAGTAGTTCTCTTGTTGCATATGTTGGTCAATTTGCTCTTAAGGATAGTTCACTACTTAATCATGTGAGTGATGTGATTCAAAATCCTCAAGTTAGTGTTCATTCTTGTAATATTGACCACGATATTGGACATATTCCTTTAAGCTTGTGTGATGCAAACTGTGCTACTAGTTTTTCTCAAGGTAATCATATGCTTGGAAAACTTTTACCCTTGGTTACACCATTCCTTTGATCCCGGAACACTAGTGGGTTGGAAAAGGGGTTGCCTCGGCTTATGCTTATCTTTCCTTGATGATTATCTTATCCCTATCCTTTGTAATTTTCAAACTATATGTTTCATGGTGAAAATAAAGGATTACTGGTTGAATTTTATAAGTGTACCCCCTCGTCAAGATGTCTTTACACTTGATTCTTTTCTACACTACCTCTTTACTTATGATGATAACCATGTTAATTTCGAATTTGTATTGCATAGTGGTATGAAGTTTAGTGGTTGGTTTTATTATTTGCATGATGGTCATATGTGGTTGAGATGGATTTTAAGATCAATTGTGGAACTATATTTGATGAGGTCCTTTATAGAGGTAATGAAACAAATGTATCTTATGGTTCCTAAGATAAATGTAGTCTTACTTTTTGGGTATAGTAAAGGCATTAAGACCATTGTAGTTTCCTTATCTCTTGATATTTGCCAAAGCCACTTCCTTTGTGCCATTCATGCTAAGCTTTTCATGTCACACACAAAAGACCCATGGGTATATTCCAAATGAGAACAACCTTGGCATGATGACATATGTGATGGTTTCAAATTGTAATCCTCTTTCCTTGATGTTTAACTTAGTCATATCCTTGGTGATGCATGTGGTACGTGTTTCATGATCATAATAAAGGATTGTTGGTTGTATTCCAAAAGTGTACTCCCTTGGCATATCTATATAATTTGTGGTACTAATACTAACCCTCCTATCATGAAGATTGTGTGCATGTTTTCCCTCTCTTTGGTTTTACAAGGTGCGAATTTGAGGACAAATTCCTTTCAAGGAGGAGAGGATGATACAAGCATGAGGAGCACAAGGATTACAATTTTTTATTGAAGTCCATATTTTAGATTTGCAAAAGAATTGAAGACCTTTTGAAGCCTTTTTCAAAGCCTTGTACAAGCTCGGGAACTACAAAGACTACAAGGCGTGTTTATGAAAATGGACACGGTTGAGCATGTCTTAAGTTCATCCAAGGGAGTGTATGTATTAAAGTGTGAAGACATGCCTTGAGTTTCTTAAAAACACTACAAGTCAACCCCATTTATACACTCCAAACCCACCCCTTTTATTAAGGGTAAATATGTCATTTCCCATCTCTTTTGTAATAGACTATAAGTAGGAACCCCTTAGTCTTATTTTCTTAGTTAGCTTATTTTGAATGAATAACATTTAAACACCATTTTCCTCTCAAGAAGAGAGTATACCACCAACTTTGAACATCACAAGTGAAAGGTTCCACTTGTGTTTTGAAACGGCTAAAAATATGAGTGCTTGAGTAAACCGAGTTTATCTTGTGTTCGCGTAAGAACTTGTTGCTTGTTAATGTGATTTATAGAGGTTTTAGAGTTTGATACACTCTTTAGATGCTATATTTTGTATTTTTTTTATTTTAAGTTATCTATCTTCTTTATCTTTCAAGTTTGTGTTTGTTGTTTTCGCTTGGTGTCTTGTATGTGTGGGCTATTTTTGCGAGATTATGTGCTGTTTGTGCTCATTTAGATACTGTTTGGTATAAAAAATTAGGACTTTTAGATACAGTTATCTATCTCAGTGAGGAACTCAGATAGTTCCATTGATTCATGGGTTACCCGCTAGAGAGGCATGGTTCCACATAAAGTTATTGAGTAATCTCATTATCTGATCCAGAGATCACCCGCTAGATAGGCTTGATCTCAGTCTCAGATTTAGTTGAGTAATCTCATTATCAGATCTTGAGATCATCCATTAGATAGGCTTGATCTCAGTCTCAGATTCATTTGAGTAATCTCATTATCAGATCCCGAGATCACCCGCTAGATAGGCTTGATCTCAGTCTCAGATTCAGCTGAGTAATCTCATTATCAGATCCCGAGATCATCCAATAGATAGGCTTGATCTCAGTCTCATATTCAATTGAATATTCTTGTTATCAGATCCAGAGATCACCCGTCAAATAGGCTTGATCTCATTCTCAGACTTAGTGATTTTTCTTATTATCTGATTTAGAGATCTTCCGCTAGATAGGTTTGATCTCAGACATAATATTTTCTTATCATTGATAGTAGATTCCGGAATTATCTGTTAGAGAGGTTTGATCTACTATGTAGTCGGTCAGAGTAGAAAGCTAGAATTCAACCATTGATATGAGTAGATTTAGTTAATTAGTTTCAGTAGCATCAGTTTTCTAAATCACTCGCTAGATAAGACTGATCTTAAATCTGGTATTCAGTTATCAGTATTAGATAATTTAGTTGTTTAGTAACTCAGGCATTAGTAGTGAGTTTAGATGGCAGTAAAATAGTATCCAAGTTTCAGTACTTCGAGTTGCTATGTTTTCAGTTATAGTTTATGCATTCATGCATACGTCCCCATTCAGTATTCTCATGATTATTTAGTTAAGTAATTGTTCATGTATAATCCCTCACATTTAGCCTTAACTCATATTCATACTCTATATATTCCCATACTGACGCATTTATGCTATGGTATTTTATTTGACAACATAGGTTCAGAGGCACGAGATCCAGAGTACCCTTATCAGCTCAATCCTAGTCAGCAGTAGTAGACATAGCAGTGAGTCCTCTTCAGCTGAGGATGATCCTTATTTTTATTATTATCGTATCAAGCTTAGTTTATTTTTAGTAGATGGAGCGGGACATGTCCCATTAACTCCATAGTTCAGATAGTTTAGAGGCTTTTTAGACAGATGTATAAGTATTTAGTTTTCAATTTTGAGTATTTTTAGATGTTTTGAACCTTATGGCTAGTTTTTGAATTTATTATCTATATTATGCCATGTTTAGGTATAGATATCAGTAGAGGGATAGCTTGTGGTCCTTCGAGATCATGAGCACCGTGTGATGTTTCGATTCCAGAAAAATCGGGTCATTACAGAGCTGAACATTAAACCCATAGGGACTATACACTTAACATTTCACTTAATTGAATCTCTAATAATATTTTAGACAAGTTTTTTGATTATCAAAAGGATTTGTGACATTCTTTCTTTCTAATAGTGTGCTAAAAATAATAAAGTATATTAATCACAAATTGAGCAAGGTTGCAAACAATATCAAGGGAGAATTATTGGGTCAAGGCACTTGTTGCAATCATGTATACCATTCTTTGCTTACATTATTTATTCAATTGTTGGTTCACAAGGTGAATAATATGAATATGATCTTTCAAGCATCTAATCTTCTACCTAAAAGGATATTGCAACTCCATCATTGGGCAGGGATGCAATACTCCAATTTAGATGTATTACGTTATCATCAATTTATTCAAATCAAACAATATTTTCTAAATCTATTCCTATTCTAGACGTAAATCAAATCTTTACTTTATTAAAGATGAGAACTCATCCCTCAAACTCCTTGTTCTGTCCTGATGATTCTCCTTGATGTTTCACAAGAAGATTATAGATGTGTCATAATGATGGCCAAGCATTAAAATAGTAAAACCAAGATTTTCAGGATAACCATTATAATAAATTTGACATTACATGATGTGCTATAGAAATCTAACACTTTCAATGCTTAAAATAATAAAAATATGCAAGTTTCTTAGATTATTTTGTTAGATAGGATGTGTTTTGGGTATGTTCTGCAGGAAACTAGGTTTTGGAGGAAAGTTCAAGAAAAATATGAAAATGGAGTTTTTGGATACTTACTTAATCATTTTGGTTTTTTGTGATACTTTTCGAATGTACGTGACCAAAGCATGTGTTGAAACATGAAGTTTAGAAGCTTGGCTATAAAATTTGGAAGGCCTGGCACTTACGTATGTCTATATGTGGACTGTATGTAGGATGTGTGGTCCGTATGTGACTAAGGTAAGTACCAGAATTGAATATCCAGAGAGTGGAAGAGCTAAAAAAGAACTTTCAGCACTTACCTATGTCTACATACGCACCGCATGTAGCATATGTGGATCGCATATGGGTAAAGTAAGTGCCAGAAGTCCAAGATCCAGAGAGAAGATAGTGTAGGAAATTTTTTTGGCACTTACCCATGTCTACTTATGCCCAGTGGCAGGCCGTATTGGCACATACGCCCATTGGCAGCCTGCATGTAGACATAGGTAAGTGGCCATCGATTCTTTTTGTCCCTTTTCGACTGGGATTTGACTTTTAGGGTTTCCTCATGTACTATAGATACCCCTTATGTGTTTTTTTAGTATAAGTGATACACTCTTGATACTTACAAACATATTTTCATTCTTAGATTTAATTTGGTCTTGGAATTCTCTTGCATTAATTTTGGTTGATTAATTCAGCTAAAGTTTTGGATTTTTTAGTTTTGATTACATCTGATGCTTTCAATCATGAGTGTTTTTGATCTTTTCACAAGCATGAACAACTAAAAACCCTTATCTAGGGTTATGGAAACTCTATTGGATTGACGAAGTAGGGAAAGTGCTATGTTGTTCTGAATCGATACCCATGCATGCATTATATTATCTTTACTTTAATAACTATTTTAGCGGTTGTAAATATTAGGATCCCACCTAGATTATTGCTACTTAATCCAAAAGAGGAGTAGTGACTAGGAAAAGATAATTACAATAGTAATTTTAAGTTTAACTGTCGATCCACGCTACTAGGTATTTTTTGTAATTAAGATGGTTAGTTGTCATCTAATAACTCAAAAGGTAATAGTTAACTGGGATCTAGGATAAGGGTTAGTTAGGCAACATCTTGAGACTCAAAAGGTAAAGCGTGACATTTATCAGCTAGTCCAAAAGACATTCCTTAGAAGAATTTTTGTTCTTAAAGTTTATTTGGGGAGTCATGCTCGGAGTATGCAGGCCCAATACCTCATCCATTTGAGATTTCGTGACCTTTCTATCCATTTGAATTTTGTATATGAAAGTCCTTTTACTAGTTGATATTATAATGACATTTTAGGTTATTTTCTTGATTTGTATGCATTACTAGCATTTTAAGCCTTTCCACAGTGGCTACAAGTTATTTATGACCTTCTGGAACTGTCGGTTTAGTTATCAAACAATTCATTTGGGTTTTAGGATCATTTCTTGATTTTAGAGCTTTTATTATTTAGCATTTGGTCTTGGGCAAAAAATCCTAGTATATGACCTTGGATGAGAATTCTAAGGGTACCATTAGCTCTGAAACATTGATTTTAGGCTAGGAAGACCCTTTGTTCAGGTCCTGAGGATTTTTGACTCATTTTGGGCTATTGAGCGGATTATATAGAAAATAGAACTATACATGTGGGCTCTATATTTAGTCGTAATGATCTCAAACAAAAGTTTTAATGATTCCATTGAGTATGGAATGTCAAATTTGGTATGTTAGTATAGTTCATTTACACTCACAAGGTTTCAAATGAACCCCGAGTACCTGTAATACCCCAAACTTTCTTTAAGTCAAATATAGTCTCCAGAAGAGTTAGTGCTGACTTTTTAAATGATTAATGTTTAAATTTGATATAATTTCCCCAATTTCAACTTTTTATCATGTGGGAAATTTAATTAGCTTTCCAATGATACCAATTTTGTCCAAATACGATATCGGAGTAAAAGGTTATGGACATTTTATAGAGGACAGTCAAAACTGCCCAGAAGCGACGATCAGATTAGCAGACTGTCGAGTTAGCAATGGACCATCGCCCAAGCCATCGCGACTAAGGTAGTGAACCCATCTTCTGACCAAGTGTGATGGTCCGGACCTATGAACCGTCGAGCTAGTGATAGACCATCGCCCAAACCGTTGCAGATAAGGTAGAAAGTTTAGGTTCTGTCCAAGTACAATGGGATAGACCGACAGACCATCGAGCCAGCGACGGACTGTCATCCAAACCATTACCACATCTGATCAGTGATTTTAAGCTTTTTTTTTAAAAGGGTATTTGGGCCTTTCCCCCCGTTTTAACCCCTAATTAAACCAGACTAGAGCTCATAACTTCATTATTCATCCACAACACCAAATTAGGGTTTCTCTCAAAGATTTATCCCAAGAACAAAAAACCCTAGGTGTCTAATCCCAAAAACCCTCGGTGTCTAATCCCAAGGAAAGAATTCAAGCTTTCCTCCAGCAATCTTCAAGAAATCATCCACCCAGGTATGTAAAGTGTTGATTCATGAGTTTTTTTCACCCATGAAGCTCAAGAATCCTATTTTAAACTCGTGAATTTTGATACCCATATGGTGAGGCTATTTTAATTATGTTAATGTGGTTGTATAAATCCCAAGTTGGAGTCTTTATGTATTTTTCGTGAAATTATGCTAGTATGTGGGTTTGGAATCTTTTTAGTTGAGTTGATTAAAGTAACCATGATATATGAACTAGTGTAGATGCCTAAGCCTAAGGTTGTGCATGCAATGTGTTTGATAAAATGACCAAGAGAATAAGAATCATGCTTTAGGGCTTAATTATGACCAAATTGATGAACCTATGCTTTACCCTTATATTTAAAATGACTTCCATGTTATTGTTATGCTTTGAAATTGTTTGATGGATTGATCAGATTATTATCCCTATGAAATTATGACATGTTTATATGTATTCCTATTAATGTACCAAACCATGATAATCAAGTGACTCATGAAATTCCCCAATGGTTGTATTATGGATTGTCAATTATGGTCGTGAGTCCAGGAAGTGTCATGTCTTGTCATTTTTAGGCTATCGAGTCCTGGAGGTACTTGTACCTGATAATTTAGTTGTGTGCCTAGAGACAGTGTCAGTTTTTAAGATACTCTCAGTCAAGCCATGTTCATTAGAATTCAGTCAGTCTCATGACTCAAGAAAACTCAGTAATCTCAATCAGTTATCAAATCTCAGTAATATTCCATCAGTCAATAGAACTCAGTGAAATCAGTCCAGTCAATTTAGTATAATTAATTTAGTGTCTAATAAGATGGGAGTAGGATTCAGCACCGAATGAGCCCATGGATGGGAATTCAACTACAAGTAGAGGGTGTGATTCTTAGAAGCAATCCTTGCACTCCAGAACTATGTATCCAGCGTAGGTTGAGACATCTAACCTATAAGATAAGGGTTAATGAGGTAACTTAACTTGTTAGATGAAGGGAACGCCATTTTCTTTAGATTACCTATTAGATGAGGGATTACTCATAGCTTATCCTTACCAGTGGTGACGTATTGACACCCTTCCAATTGGGGTTACAGATTGGACCTCAACTCAATTATATTATCTCATTAGAGGCATGTTAGTTAAATGACTACTTCCCACAGTCTCAGTCTTAGGTCTCAATAATAGAACTTAGATAGTTCTATAGAATTTAGGACTGTCAAATACAGTCACTCAGACCAGTATGAAACTCAGCTAGTTCCATCAGAACCTAGACTGTCAGACACAGTCGCTCAGTATCAGTTATATCAGTTATCAAAAATCCATGCTATTAGTATTCAGAATTAGTAATCAGTGTTGTTACAATCTCATTTACAGTTATGTATTCATGTATGTATTCCCACATTTATATTACTCAGTCAGTCAGTATTGTTCATGCATATGGACCCTTGTATTTAGCCTGCCTCACTTGCATACCAATATATTCAATCGTACTGATGCATTGGCACTATGGTGTTTTATACCATAGGTTCATAAGCCTGAGCTCCAGAGCATCAGTAGCATTCCAATTTCAGCAGTCAGACTAGCAGTGAGTCCTCATCATTTAAGAATGTTATTATTTGATTATTTTATTCTTTCAGTACTTAGTTTATTTTAATAATTGGAGTTAGTTGGGTACATGTCCCATCAACTCCTTATTTAGTCAGTTTTAGAGGATTTTAGACTAGCATGTTCAGACAGTTATTTTAGTTTTGGTATTGTTTTACCGTATTATTCAAATTTTATGTTTATTTCAGATTTTTGAACCTTATGGCCTTTCAGCCTTTTATTATGCATTTATTTTACAATATGTTATGTAGTGCTCAGAATCATAGGTTATCTTGTGGTCCTTTGGGGTCATAAGCACCGTGTGGCTTTTCAGGTACCATATTTGGGGTGTTACAAACTTGGTATCTTAGCTTAAGGTTTATCAGTGTCCTAGGAAGTCTGATAGCCACATCTAGTAGAGTCTTGTGCATGGGTGTGTTCCGCACCACATTTATGTATAGGAGGCTATGAGATGTTTTAGGAATAATTTCTCTTCTTTCAGTATTCATGTCGTGCCTATGAGCATGAGCTCAAATTTAAATCTCAGTCTAATTTATTTCTCCCTTTCTTCTACAGAACATGCCTCCCAAGAGAAGAAAAGAAGATCAGTCAGGCTCTCAGTCTGTCCAAGTAGATCCCTTGGATGAACATGTTTCTCATGCAGAGTTCAGAGCTGCATTCACCAATCTTAGTAATTTAGTTGCTGTCTAGAATGAATGACCAGCTATCATTCCAGCCAACCCAGTGGCCAATTCAGCTGCAGCCAAGATTTGGGACTTCACCTAAATGAATCCTCCATTCTTTGTCGGGTCTAAGTCAGATGAGGACCCTCAGGAATTCCTTGATCAGGTTTAGAAGGTTATAGATATCATAAAGTGGTTAGCCGTTGAGAGTGCTAAGCTAGCTATATATCAGTTATAAGATGTGGATCACACATGGTTCAAACAGTGGAAAGCAGAGAGGGCTGGTGACGCAGGGCCTATAGAGAAGGAGGAGTTTGCCACTATTTTTCTTTATAGATTCTTTCCCCTAGAGCTGAGGGAAGCTAAGGTGTTAGGGTTTATCAACATCAGGCATTGCAACATGACAGTTAAAGAGTATTCTCTTAAGTTTACTCAATAAGCTAGATATGCTCTTCATGTAATGACAGACAACAAGGCTAAGATGAGTAAGTTTGTTTCTGGGGTGAATGATAGTGTGGCCAATGAGTGTAGATCCATAATGCTAATTAGTAAGATATACATAGCCAGGCTTATGATCCATACTAAATATATAGAAGAGAATAATATTAAGATGAGAGAGAAGCAGAATAAGAGAGCTAGAATCGATAGCTTCAAATTCAATCAACCTAAGTCAGAGAGTGGTAACTGTTCTCAGTTCTGCCTAAAGTCATCCGTTCTAGATCCTTCCTCAACTAGTGCTCCAGTTCCTAAGTTCAGGGAGGGTAAAAAAGATAGGGCTCCAGGATCTAAGTCTCAGGGCAGTGTTAGCAGTACCCAAACTAATCCTCTTTGTCAGACGTGTGGTAAGAACCACAAGGGTATTTTTAGAGCTGGTAGTGATGTGTATTTCAGATATGGCAAGCCAGGACACAGAGTTAGAGAATATCCCCAGTCAGGATTTCAGGGTCAGTAGAACCATTCCTCACTTCAGTCCGATCACCCGAATCAGCAGGATGCCACTTCCAACGTAAATAGTGGGTAATGTCCAAACATAATTTATTCTCTCTAGTCCCAACAGAATCAAGAAAATTCTCCTGATGTGGTCACTGGTACGTTACAGATCTTTCACTTGTATCTTTGTGCTTTACTAGATCCAGGAGCTTCTTTTTCTTTTGTTACTCCGTATGTAGCAGTTAATTTTGGAGTCAGTCTCAAAATTCTAGTAGATCCCTTCTCAGTATCTACCCAAGTGGGTAAAACTATCATAGCCCGATGGGTATACATGAACTTTTCAGTTATAGTATCTCAGAAAGTCATTTCAGCAGACTTAGTCGAATTAGAGATGACTAATTTTGATGTCATTCTCTGCATAGATTGGCTTCATTCCTGCTATGCCACAGTCGACTGCAGAAATATAGTTGTCTAGTTTCAATTCCTGAATGAACCCATCCTAGAGTAGAAGTGTAGTACCGTAGTTTTCAGAGGTCAGCTTGTTTCCTACCTTTGGGCATGAAAAATGATATCTAAGGGATATGTCTATCATCTTGTTCGAGTTAAGGACTCTAGTTATAAAACTTCCAGTCTCGAATAAGTCCTAATAGTGAATGAATATTTCGATTCTTTCCCAAAGATCTTCCCAAAATTCCACCCAAAAAGGAAATAGACTTCGGCATAAACCTTCTTCCAGATACTTAGCCCATATATATTCCACCATACAGAATGGCACCAGCATAACTCAGAGAATTGAAAGATCAGTTGAAGGATCTCCTAGATAAGGGTTCCATTAGACCCAATGTGTCCCCGTGGGGTGCACCAGTCTTATTTGTGCGCAAGAAAGACGGTTCTCTTAGAATATGTATAGACTACCGTCATCTCAATAAAGTCACAATCAAGAACAAGTATGCACTTCCCAAAATTGATGAATTATTCGATCAACTTTAGGGTGCCCGTTTTTTTCTAAGATAGACCTCAGATCAGGCTATCATCAGCTCAAGGTCAGAGAATGTGATATTCCGAAAATAGCTTTCTATACTCGGTATGGTCACTTTGAATTCTTAGTCATTTTTTTTGGTCTTACCAATGCCCCAACAAACTTCATGGACTTGATGAACTATGTGTTCAAGCAGTACTTAGACATGTTTATCGTAGTCTTCATAGATGACATTCTTGTCTATTCCCATAGTGAGCATGATCATATAGACTATCTCAGAATAGTATTAAAGACTCAGAAATCATCAGTTGTTCACCAAATTTAGTAAGTGTGAGTTTTGGCTAAGGTTAGTAGTATTCCTTGGTCATATTGTCTCCGGGGATGGCATTAGAGTTGATCCTCAAAAGACCAAAGCAGTGAGAAACTGACCCAAACCTATCTCTCCATCAGATATAAGGAGTTTCTTGGGTTTGGCTGGCTATTACCGTCGGTTTGTTGAAGGATTTTCATCTATTGAATCCCCTATATCCAGATTGACTCAGAAGAAGGTTCAGTTTTAGTGGTCAGATTCATGCAAAAAGAGCTTTTAGGAGTTGAAGACTCGACTCACCTCAGGTCTAGTTTTGACTCTTCTAGATGATTCAGATGGATTCGTAGTGTACTTTGATGCATCTAGAGTAGGTTTGGGTTGTGTCCTCATGCAGCATGGTAAGGTCATAGACTACGCCTACAGACAGCTTAAACCTCATGAGAAGAATTATCCGACTCATGATCTTGAGTTAGCAGCTGTAGTTTTTGCCTTAAATATTTGGAGGCATTACTTTTATGGTGTTGATATAGATGTATTCACAGATCACAAGAGCCTTCAGTATGTATTCTCTCAGAAAAATATTAACCTTTGTTAGAGAAGGTGGTTAGAGATCTTGAATGATTACGACATGAGTGTCCTTTATCATTCGAGCAAGGCTAATATTGTGGCCGACGCTCTCAGTAGACTGTCTATGGGTAGTATTGCTCATGTTGAGGACAGTAAGAAGAAGTTAGATCAGGAAGTCCATCAGCTTGCCCGACTAGGTGTCCGCTTAGTCAATTCAGCAGAAGGCAGTATATGGGTACAGAACAGTTTGGAATCATATCTAGTATTCGAGGTGAAAGAAAAGCAAGATACATATCCCAGTCTTATTAAGTTTAAAGAGTTAATCAGAGATCATAAGGTAGAGGTTTTCACCCAAGGGAGAGATGGTGTTCTCCGTTGTCAGGGTCTTCTGTGTGTTCCAGGTATATATGACTTGAGGCAACAAATTCTTAATGAAGCGCATGGTGTGCGCTACTCTATTCTTCTAAGGGCCACTAAGATGTACCGTGACTTACGGGAGATCTATTGGTGGAGTGAGATGAGAGATATTACAGAGTTTGTGGCTAGGTGCTCTATATATCAGTAGGTTAATATTGAGCATCGGAAGCCTAGTGGGTCCATGCAGGAGTTAAATATTCCCACTTAGAAGTGGGAAGAAGTGAACATGGACTTTGTGATGGGTTTTCCTTGTACTTATCATCAACATGATTCAGTTTGGGTCATTGTAGACAGGATGACCAAATTAGCTCATTTTCTTCAGTCCATACCTCCTATTCATCCGAGGATTATGCCAAACTCTACATTTGGGAGTTGGTCAGATTGCACGATGTTCCATTGTCTATTGTCTCAAATAGAGGTACTCAGTTCAACTCTCATTTCTAGAAAGCATTCTAAAAGGGTCTTGGTACTCGAGTTCACCTTAGTACAACCTTTCATCCTCAGACAGATGGCCAAGCAGAAAGGACCATTCCGACCTTGGAAGATATGATAAGGGTGTGTGAAATTGATTTAAAGGGTAGTTGGGATGACCACTTTCCTTTTATTGAGTTTTCATACAATAACATCTATCATTCCAGTATTCAGATGGCTCCATTTGAAGCTCTCAATGGTAGGAGATGTAGATCTCCAATCGGTTGGTTCAAAGTCGGCGAGGCCGCAGTAGTAGGGCTTAACTTGGTCTTCGACACCTTACAGAAAGTTCAATTACTCAGAGAGGGTAGTCGTACCACTTCTAGTAGTCACAGCCATGTAATGACCATTATTTTTCAAATTCGGAATAATGCTACTTAGAAGTGTACCTTTTTGTCCTTGGATAAAAGCT
This sequence comes from Capsicum baccatum var. pendulum, assembly GCA_030864225.1. Classification (NCBI taxonomy): domain Eukaryota; kingdom Viridiplantae; phylum Streptophyta; class Magnoliopsida; order Solanales; family Solanaceae; genus Capsicum; species Capsicum baccatum. The sequence continues at coordinate 63,205,333 of CM061558.1, forward strand.
ATAGATATTTGCCCAATTATTGTTCAAGTTGCTTAATTGAAGTATCATATGACTCTAGATTTTGGATTATCTTATAAATATCTACACGAATCTCCTAAAGGTTGTCATCACTTGGTTCTATTATTTTCAACACCTTAGATTGCAGGATTTTCTACCCTAGCATTGCTTGACTTAACTTTGAGTCTATTAAAAGGAATATAAGCCACTTTTATTATTATTGTAGCCATTTTTTCCAATCACCATATTTACCTCTACCCTTATCTGTATACCCTAATCAATTGTAGTTGTTGTCCTTGTAATAGTACCAAACCTAATTCCCTTAACCTCAGTGCAAAGTGTGCTAACTATACCCTTGGGATTTTGGTCATAAACCTACCACCTGATCATCTAAATATTTTGCCTCCTCATCATAATCAAAATCATTATGTCACAGTGTTTTTCCTAATGAACCAACTAATTTACACTTTCAGCTCTGGCCCATATGATATGATTTACAATAATACTCAATTCAGTTCTTATCTCAGCAACTTCTTGAGTGTGCCCTCAGCTAACCTACGTTGATCGCGAATTCACCAATAGCATAAGTGCCAACAAGAACTTAAAATTCCTATATATGCCAACCCCTATTAGTTTTGGTAACTCTATCAAGTATAAAAGATGCCTCTATCCAAGTTCAACTTATATATGCACCTTCTGGAATAGTATCTGCTACCATTTTGTTGTTCACATTCAAGGACCTATGAAAGAGCTCCAATAAACTATAATCAAGTATCATACGATTCGGGACTTGACACAACTTCTTCTTGAATCTCAACTATTATCGCATACAACAACTCTGAGTACAACTGCTTGAAGTTATAGATCTCATCCTTTAGATACAACATTCTAGACAATGGTAAAAACCTATCATGACCCAAACTAGGGCCTTGACATAATGGGAATCTCAGTCTCTCATGGATCAGAGAACACCCCCTTCACCTAACATGACCAAACGCATCACGCCCTAAGGTCGGTTGAATTTCGAACATATAACAAGATAAAAGATTATCAATTTAAAGACACTATAATAAGTCCACAACCAAAACCAACTGATACCAGCGTCAATGCCAATACCAATTCCAATACCAGTACCAATACCGACACCGTCCATGTCCACAGTAGTCTGACAAAGCCTTTAAGCAAATCCAAAGTAAATCTAGTTGAGACATGCCCCTGACCATAGAAAAAAAAGACCAAAGGAATAGTAAAGTCATAAAAAAATCCATGGCATGAAATGGAGTCCTCCTTAGTATGGAAGATCACCACTTCAGTCTGACTCAGCCACAATCAAAGTCACTGAGCAGGAAGAGTAGAAGTATGACCAATTCCTACATCGCGTGGGGATACAACATTCGAAGACGGTTAGCAAGGTAACCACTAGCATATAACTCGGGGATAAGGATAACATAGTGATATGATCAATAGTTTAAAATTATTCAAAAGCCAATACACATAATCAAATGCATATACACAAATATATATGTATATATATCACATGCCGGGAAAGGGAACATGGCTTAACATGTTTTTCAAAACTTTAGCCTGGATTGCATAGCTCAAACGTGATATAATTGTACCCATGGGATATATGGGCCCCAACTCTTACCTCATGGTCGAGCCCTAGTGCATGTAACCACACGAATCGGAGAATAATCCCATATATATGTACATGGGGGACTCGAAACCTCCGACATATACCAAGGTGACTGAAGCACCCAATCATATAATAATTTATGGGAGACTCAAACCTACCTAATCAAGAAATAAATAAGGGGACTCGAACCTTCTTGGTCACTTTGACCCCCACATCAATAAATGTTGTTTCCACTATTGGTCACTCAGACATCCACTTTTACGACTCAGCTACACAACCCTTATTAGATCCTAATTAAAATAGTTGTCACACATTCCCATTCAATGAACCACAATACACTTTTAGGCATACATTGTTGGTATCGTCATACCAACTACACTTGCAAGGTAACACATCATGCCAAAACAACTTACATTATCTTGGGGAGAATAATTCCCTTCATTTATTAATACACATTGGGGAACACCGACTCCCTTTATTCATTAAGTCATACCATTGTATTTCAAATACTTTATTATATCAAGCAATAGTTCAAGACCCGTTCAATGTTTTTACAAATTCCCACAGTTCTCATAATCAAAACCACTTTTACATTATAGGGTTGGGGTCATAAGCACTTAAAAAGTCACAAGTTTGGGAAAGTACGATTTGAATCTATATTCCCCTACTCTTACCTTTAACAAACTCATAAATTAAAGATGCCAAGGAAATCACCCTTTCCTTAACAAAGTCAGAAAACAAAGATGTTAAGAATAACACATACCTTACGCACGATTATCCAGAGCTGAAAATAAGAATGGATACTTGGACTTTATGTCCTTTTCAACTTCCCAAGTATCCTCTTCAACCTTTTGGTTCTTCCATAGAACCTTTACCGAAGCTACGCCATTCATGTACAACTTACAAACTTTCTAATCCAAAATCTCAATCGGCACTTCCTCATACAATAAGGAATCCAAAATACCCACCTTGTCCAAAGGAATAACCGTCGAAGGATCACCTACACACTTTCTCAACATTGAAATATGGAACACCGGGTGAATAGAGCTCAAACTAGGAGGTAACTCTAACTCATAGGCAACATTACCAACCGGCTGAGTTTTTCCTTCTTCCCAAACCACATTACTCCCTTCATTGGAGATACCTTCAAGAACACCTGATCGCCAACCTCAAATTCTAACTCCCTATGCCTCAAATCTGCATAGGACTTTTGGCAACTTTAGGAAGCTTTAAGTTTATCTCGAATCACCTTTAACTTATCCATCACCAACCTCAAACCACCCAATAGGAGATCTGCAACTCCTACCATACAGTACCTCAGATGGAGCCATCCTAATGCTTGTGTGGTATCTATTATTATACCCAAACTCTATAAGATGAAAATGTTCAACCAACTACCACCATAGCCAATCACACAAGCCCAAAGCATATCTTTCAATGTATGAATAGTTATTTTTGCTTGCCCATCAGACTGCGGGTGGAAAGTAGTAGTAAGGCTCACCTTAGTTCTCAAACCTTTCTGAAATGAATGCCAAAAGTATGATGAGAACTGAGTACCATGATCTGACATAATAGAAACAGGTGCCCTATGCAACTTCACAATCTCTTGAAGGAACAACGTCGTATAATCCTCTGAGATTGAGGAAGACCAGTAATAAAATCCGTATTAATCACTTCCCACTTCCATACAAACAACTCAATCACTTGAGTCAACATACCAGGCCTCAAGTGCTCAACCTTCACTTGTTGACACACCATGCATTTAGCCATAAAACTGATCATATCTCTCTTCATATTATTCTACTAATAAATATCCTTAAGATTATGATACATCTTCATCAAACCAGGATGAATGACATAACGCGACTAATGAGTTTCTGCCAAGATCCTCTCTCTTAACCCATCTACATCAGGAACACATAATCTGTCTTGGTACCTTAAGATACTTCGCCACCAATCTCAAAAGCTACAACCTTTTGCTATCCCACACCCTCCTTAATCTTTATTAAGATAAGATCCAGTACCTGCTTCTCCTTTATTTCAACAAAAAGGGATGACTTTGCCACCTCTTGCACAAACACACCACCATCCTTAGAGTCCAAGAGACAAACTCCAAGGTTATCCAAATGGTGAATATCTTTCACCAACTCCTACTTATTCTCATACACATAAGCTAGACTTCCCATGGATAACCTGTTAAGAGCATAAAAAATCATATTAGCTTTACATGGGTGATAGTGTACACTCATGTCGTAATCTTTCAGCAACTCAAGCCACCTCCTCTACCAGAGATTTAAGTCCTTCTGGGTGAACACATAATGCAGGCTCTTATGGTTAAAAAAGATATTTACATGGACTCCATACAAATAGTGACGCCAAATCTTCAATGCAAACAGCACAACCAATAACTCCAAGTCATGAGTTAGGTAATTCTTCTCATGAACTTTCAACTGCCCAAAGGCATAGGCCACTACCCTACCATGCTGCATCAATACACAACCAAATCCCACACAGGATGCATCATAATAGACAACAAAACCATCAGTGCCTTTAGGCGGAGTCAAAACTAGAGCTGAAGTCAACCTATCTTTTAACTTCTCAAAACTACACTTACAAGCGTCAGACTATAAGAACTTCACCTTCTTCTGGATCAACTTAGTCAGCGGGAAATGTATAGTCGATAAACCCTTCACAAATATCCTATAGTAACTATATAAACCAAAGAAGCTCCAAATATTGGTTGGATTCGTGGTCCTAGGCCACTTCTTAACCACTGCAACTTTCTATGGATCCATCGTGATACATTCACTAGAAATGAAATGATCCATACAGGTAATAGCTTTAAACCAGAACTCGTACTTTGAAAACTTAGCATACAAATATTGGACTTTTATGATTTGCAACACGATATTGAGATGATCGGCATGATCCGCCTCACTATTGGAATATACCAAAATATCATATATAAACACAATGATGAAAAAATCCAGAAACTGATGGAAAACCTTAGTCATCAAGTTCATGAATGCCGCTGGGGTGTTAGTCAAACCAAAAGACATGACTAAGAACTCATAATGACCATACCGCATTTGGAAGGCAGTCTTAGGGATATCCATTTCCCTAATCTTTAGATGATGATAATAAGACCTAAGATCAATCTTAGAGAAATATCTAGCACCTTGAAGCTAGTCAAATAAATCATCATCTAAGGAAGAGGATACTTATTCTTCACTGTAACCTTATTTAACTGACGATAATTGAAACACATTCGAAGGGAACCATCCTTCATATGCACGAACAAAACAAGAGCACCCTATGGGGACATACTAGGATGGATAAAACCTTGTTAAAAAGGTCTTTCAACTGCTCCTTAAGTTCCTTCAACTCTATTGGATCCATTCTATAAGGAGAGATAGAGATAGGATAAGTATCTGAAACAAGTTCAATCCCAAAATCAATCTCCCAATTGGGTAGGATACAAGGACGATCATCAGGAAAAACCTCAGGAAATTCACTAACCACGGGAATAGATGTCAATGAAGGACCCTCCGAGTTAGAATATTTAACCCAAATCAAATGATAGAGACATCCTTTGGAAATTAACTTCCTGGCTCTAAGACATGATATGAACCTTCTCTTAGGCACTAGAGAATCCTGTTCCCACTCAATGACTGACTCATTAGGGCATTTAAATGTGACCTTCTTGGTTTGATAATCTAAGGAGGTGTAGCACGAATGCAACCAATCCATCCCTAATATGGCATTAAAATTAACTATGTCTAACACTATTAGATCTACTAGAGTTTCTCTACCACCAATAGATACCACACAAGCCATATAAACTTTTCTAGCAACCACCGAGTCACCCACTAGGGTAGAGATAAAAAAGGATTAGGGATGCACTAGGGACCAAAACTAAATCATAGAAAAAATGAGGTCATAAAAGAAAGAGTAGACCCCAGATCAAGCAAGCAATAAACATACAACAACAATAACAACAAACCCAGTGTATTCCCACATACTGGGGTCTGGGGGGGGGTAAGATGTATGCAGTCCATACCTCTACCTCTAAAGAAGTAGAAAGGCTGTTTCTGATAGACCCCCGGCTCGAGACACGAGATACTACACAAATGCATAGTCAAGCATAGAACAAGGTGTCATAACATAAATACGACGCCCCTAAGTAATAAACCAGAGAAAAGCAAACACATAAGCAAGCAATAAACATCACGAGAAAAAATTCTTAGCACACTAGTAACAACATAAGGAGATACTTCAGAGCCTTGGACGGTAGTAAGAGCATATAAGTGATTTCGGCCAGTACCGGTACTAGAATAGAAGCAACACCCTTTGGTGCAAGAGCTAATAAAGTGGCAATATGAATCTTATTTCCCCCCTGAGAAACCTTAGAAGGACAATCCCTCTGCAAATAACCAATCTGAGCAAATTTAAAACACTTGTTCCTCATTAATTACAAAACCCATAGTGCTCTACCCGTTAAATCTATAAAAAGGATATGATGGAGAAAACTGGGTTCCACTAGCCTGAGATTTGGCACCCTGTGCCCTAAAACCACTATCATACTGGGAAAAATAATCACACGACTACTTCTGTCATAACTCGAACTAGGGCCTAGATGCAATGGGCATTCCAAGTCCAACCAGGACTGGGGACCACCCCCTGTTACCCAACCCAACCACCTATATCCTGCCTTAGATGGGCTATATTCTGAGCATTTAACAAAATAGTGTAAATGATCTCATAAAGAATCTAGGATAGGGTCACAATCGTGACCGACCCAACCGAGTCTAGCCATACCAAATCAACCATCCAACCATACCAAGACAAATAAAAGGCCATAAACCAGGCCATAACCAAAGGGTATACCAAAACATAATATGATAATCAATCTCAAAATATAATACGATGGAACAACCAATAATATCGTCCAAGGGTGTAAGCCCCAACACCAATACCAATGCCAAGGTAAACACTAATACTGATCCCATCCATACCAACTCCTAGAAGTACCACAAAGCCTCTATCCAAAAGAGTAAGAATATTTGGTTGGGACATTCCCCTAACCATGGCCAAAACCAATATTCATAATAAAATAAGAATATCTAAAGATGTCCATAGCATGAAATGGAGCCTTTCGATAAGTTGAAATCTTACCACTTTAGTCCAAATACTGATATCGAATCTGCGTGCTAGACCAAAAGAGTAGAATACTCAGTTCCTGCATAATGTGGGTATACAACTAATAGTAGATGGGTTAGCGAGTGATCTATAGCATGAACTCAGGATAAGGATAAAATAATGTCATTTATAAAACTAACTAAAACCATCCATAATGCATACAACCATACATATATAAGTGTTGGGAAAGGGAACTGGGTTTAGAATACATTTAAAACCTTTACATAGGCTGTGTAGATTTGACGTCCTAAAGTACCCATGGGCAATATGGGTTTAGCTCCCCCTGCTGACAGGGCCCCAGTGCGTGCAACCGCATGACCCGGGAAATATCCCTTTTAGGATGTCTAGTACATCCTCAAAATAAGGTGTGACATTATACACTCAGTCTACCAAGACCATCTTCATACTGGCCAATATGAGTTTCTAGTTTCGGTCCCCCTAGAACCTCCACCTTCCACGGCTTAGCTATGTCTACCCCTTTAATGCCTAATTAAAAACCATTTCTAAATAATTTATTTACCATTTATTGAACAAGGCCATTTAGTGTTGGTATTGTCATACCAACCACACTTCCAAGTACTATCCATAGCCAACCACATGTTGGTATAGGGGTCCTTAGGTGCCCTTACAATTACCATGTTAAATCCACTTGGGGAAATCCGTACCCCACAAGAATAACTATTTAGCCATTTACCTTTCCAAACTATGTAATCAATGCATAAATCCATTTCCAAGTTTAAACAAGCAAGCGTTCCATTTAAAAGAAGTCAATGCAATGAACATATCTTTATAAGCATTTTGTCAAATATATTGGGGGCATAGTTTATATCCAAAACCAATTCCGATTACCAACAACCATTCCCATATAATCCAATTATCCAAAACCACCATTAATACATGGAAAACCATAGTAAAATTATGGGAAACCATAACCAACCATTTATAAACAAAACCCCTAAATCATATTTGAAAACCCAAAAACATTCAACAATAAAATCATGAAAACCAATAGTAAATCATGCCTTTTGTTGGAACTAACAATAAGGGAATAGAACATGCCTTATACCAAAGAATTGATGGAAAGAAATCACCAAATCATACCCCAAATTAGTCCTCAAGATGAAACCCTAGCTTTCTATCCCCAAAGCTTTTGAGAGGATTTTGGATTTTTTAGCAGTAGTTTCTAAGTGTTAAAGAGAGAAATAATAAAGTAATAGCCTCCCAAATAGGCTAGAAGTCATGGGATCCTACTAGGGTAAGCAGGGAAATATCCAGATTACCCCAACTTAAGTTACATAAGAATACCATTACAGGGATACAACTGACCCATATGAGTTATACCCATCTGGAAGGAGTGGTACCCGGTACTCGTATCCTACCCCAACCCCTGAACCTAATACTTTCCAGCATACGACACATCCAAAAAAGTTGTATTCAAAGCATACGATCTATACCTTTTATTCGTATCTCTAGAATAAAATACCAAGAGGATTAAACACTGTCCCTTATATGAGTACTAGATACGAATCTTAACCAACCATACGACTCTTATGCCCCAAGTACTATCCATTCTAGTAACCTATCCATCCCAACAACGAACACTGGTCAGTATGTGATAGACCATACCACTTGTAACCTAATATACGACTTGTACCCATGAGTCGTATTTGGTTTGGAGAACAGAATTCCAAGAAAATTCTAAGGCCAAAAACCCAGGATGTAACAACTTCGAATAAGGAGCGCTAGACGTAGACTAGGAACCATAACTTCCACACTTCTTTTTAGAACACTTCCACCATCTCTACCACTCTGTTGTTGACCTCCACCCTAATAAGAAAATCTAAATTTCTTATTCTGTCTTTCCTCTATCTCTGCCTGCTTCTTCTTATTTTCTTCAACCTACTACATATACACAACTAATCTGGAGATGTCCATATCTTTGTTCAACACGACAGCTTTACACTCTAGAATCAAATCACGAGACAATCCAGAGGAAAATTTCCTCATTCTAGCACTCATATTATACATTAATTTGGGAGCATACCGAGACAATTGATGTAATTTCAAGGCATATTCTTTGACCGTCATCCTACCTTACTTTAGATTAACAAACTCTTCCACTTTTGCCTTCTTCAACTCTTGAGGAAAGAAGAGGTCTGAAAAAGCATTAGCAAAATCATCCCAGGCGCAAATTTGGCATCGTCTCTCCTAAACTATTCCCATTCCTTATACCCTTGGTATGATACATCCTTCAGTTGATAGGCAACAAATTCTACACCCTCCACATTAGTGGCATCCATAATGTGAAAGATCTACTCTATTTCTTTAATGGAACCTTGAGGATCCTCCTCAATCTTAATACTAGTGAACACAGGAGGGCTCACCTCATAAATTAGCCAACCCTTGTAGCCTCCAAAGATGGAGTAATAGAAGCTACACACTTTGAATGAGAAGCTACCTACTAAGACAATATATGAATAAACTGACGAAATTCTGCATTCGTCATATCAGCTTGAGGAGCTCAAGGAGGACTAGAGGGGACCAGTGGAACTCCAGGAGGGCAATCAGGAATAGGATCCCTACATCAATTTTGTACCCCATAAGTAGGACATGTGCCATCAACATTGTCCTTAAGTGGAATAGAGGATTTTCCATGAGCTCCAAATCATCTAGGAGGCATTAGCTGAAAAGCGAACAAACTGGAATTAGAGAAACTCAAGACCTTAGACTCTATATCTTAAAATAAAACAACAAGAAAGGGAAAATTTCCTAAATGTCTCATATCTTCTCCCTTATAAGTATGGCATCCTACACACCCATAAAAGAGACTCTACTTGACACGACTTTTGTCGGACACCCAATCACACCAAACCTAGTCTCTGATACCACCTTTATCATAACCTAAACTAGGGCTTAGCCATAACAGGTATCTAAAGTCCTGCGTGGACCAAAGATCACCGCCTTTAATTTTGAACATATAACAAGGTCGGCTTAATTTTGAACATATAACAAGATAAGTGGTAATCTTTTTGAAGACAATATAATAATTCCATAACCAAAACCAACCAATATCAGTATGAATGCCAATAACAATACCAATACCAATACCAATACCAGTACCAATACCGACACTGCCCATGCCCAAGTAGTTCGACAAAGTTTTTAATCAAAACCAAAGAATATCCCGTCGGTATATTTCCCCAACCATACACAAAACATCAAAGGAATAGGAAAGTCATTAAGAAATCCATAACATAAAATGGAGTCTTTCAAAGTATGAAAGCTCACTACTTTAGTCTGATTCAAAGCTGTCCCTTAATCCAAGTCACTAAGAAAGAGGAGTGGAAGTATGACCAATTCCTGCATTGCGTGGGGATACAATGTCCGAAGACGATTAAAGGGATGAACACTAGCATGTAACTCAGGGATAAAGATAACATAATGATACGATCAATAGTTTAAAATCATTCAAAAGCCAACACATATAATCAAATGCATATACATACACACACATATATATATATATATCACATCCTGGGATAGGGAACAATGCTTAACATACTTTTCAAAAATTTAGCCTAGATTTTGTAGCTCAACCATCATATAATAGTACCCATAGGCTATATGGGCCCCAACTCTCACCCGTTGGTTCGTCCCCAGTACATGCAGTCACACAAATTAGAGAATAATCTCATATATATATACACATAGGGCACTCAAACCCTCCAACATATACCAAGGTGACTTAAGCATCGATCATATAATGATTTATGGGGGAATCAAACCTACCTAATCATGAAATAATAATAAGGGAGACTCAAACCTCCCTGGTCACTTTGACCCCCGTATCGGCAAATACGATTTTCAGTATCGGTGACTTGGACCTCCACTTTCATGACTAAGCTACATAACCCTTATTAGAGCCTAATTAAAATAGTTACCGCACATTCACATTCAATGAACCATAATACACTTTTAGGCATACATTGTTGGTATCTTCATACCAACTACACCTGCAAGGTAACACATCATGCCAAAACAACTTCCTTTCTCTTGGGGAGAACAACTCCCTTTGTTCATTTATACACATTGGGGAGCACTGACTCCCTTTGTTCATTAAATCATACCATTGTATTTCAAATACTTCTTTATATCATCCAAAAGTTCAAAACTAATTTGATTTTTTTACAAATTCCCACAGTTCTCATAATCAAAACCAATTTTTCATTATGGGGTTGGGGTCATAACCACTCCAAAAGTCACAAGACTTGGAAAGTCACCATTCCCTAGTTCATTCACCATAACCATGTACCTACAAGTTCAAAACCATATTAAAAGCATAAAAATTATATATATTAACCATGATAAAGATTGTTCAATTAATACATTTAAAAACCCCAATCATTGCTTTCAAAACCAAAACAACAATCTTATGAACCATACTTTAAATCACATGCTTTTGAAAAATTAACAATGAGGGAAGAGTATTATTGACACGACCCAAACTGGGACCTTATTGTAATGGGCATCCCAAGTACAACCAGGATCGAGGACTACCCCCAATTCCCAACCGTACCATCCAAATGCACACCCTAAGTTGGATGAATTCCGACCATAGAACAAGATAATGTATTTGTACCACTACAAACTCTAGGATGGGTCCACGACTGTGACAAACCCAAGCAAGTCCAGCCATCCAAAATCCAACCAATAACCAAAACCAAACTAAAATAATAACCAAGTGTGAGTCCATAATATAATAGGATGGAACTATTATAAATGCAGTCAAATGGTGGCAGTCCCAATACCAATGCCAATACTAAGGCTGAGACCATTATGACACCATCCATACCAACCTATAGTAGTTCCACAAAGTCTTTAACCAATAATAAAACAACATTGGGCTGGGACATACCCCCAACCATAGTCAAAACCAATGCCTATAAAATAACCAAAGTATGTAAAAACATCTATGATATAAAATAGAGCCTTCCAGAATATGAATACTCCCAACTTCAACCCAACCAAGATGATCCCAAATTCAATCACTAAGCAAGAAAAGTAGAACGGTCGGTTCCTGCATTGTGTGGGATATATCCGCCCAAAGATGGGTTAGCGGGTGAACGCTATCATCCACTCCATAATAGGATAAAATAATGCCAACCTTTGAAACATAGGAAACCAACCATATACATTCACAACCATACATAAATATATATAACAATGCTGGGAAAGGGAACTGGGTTTAATATGCCTTTAAAACTATTAACTTGGGTATGTGTAGCTTAATTGTCCTAGAACCACCCACGGGCTATATAGGTCCAGTGTAACTCCATGAACGGGCCTCGATACGTGTAGCAACATAAACCCAAGATATCTTAGAAGTAGGGGATTCCCGAGTACCCATTCCTCTCCATGATCATATGTATAAGTGTACATAGGGGATTCCAGTGTACCCTATAAGTATCATATATGGTTGTTATGACCAATTCTTATGTCTACAAATATGAGTTTCCAGTGTTCATTCATTGGACTCATACCTTTATGGTTAGATATCACACCCTTACATTATTGTTCAATTAAAACCATTACCACATAACAAAACCACCATTCCATTTATTATTAACCAAGGCTATAAGTAGCGGTATTTTCATAGCGACTATAACTTGTAAGAAATGTCCTTAGCCATCTTTTTTAAGAAGAAAGGATTCTGATGTACCCATAGATTGCATTGTTCATTTTACTTGGGGGAATCCCATTTACCCCACAAGTGATCATTATTATGTTTGCTTAGGGGATTATCTTGTAACCCACAAGGTTTTCAATTAAACCAACCATAAACATAAAGACCTTATCCTTTAAACATTCCAATTCATTTAAACTATTTATACCACTTAGGGTTCCATTACTAAGCAATACCGTGCAGTAGTTCTATTAAAAGTCCAACAATGTAGTATAAGTATTCTCATAGGCATTTTATCAAACACATTAGGGGCATAGTGTTTTCAAAACCAAAATCAAGTACCATTTAACCATTCCCATGCAACCAAATATCCAAGCCACGATTTAAAGACGTAAATCCATAATTAGAGCATGGGGAAACCACAATCAAGTATTTATAACCAAAAACCCTAACATATATTTGAAAATCCAAAACCATACAACATTCATGCCATTAAAACAATTCATAAAACACGTCTTTAGTTGGAACTAACAATGAGGGAGGAGTAACATGACTTAGATTTTGAAGATGAAGGAGATAAGTCACCCTTGTCGGCTCCAATTTGATCCTATTGATGAAACCTTAGCCTTCCTTAATCCAAAATCCTTGAGAGAATTTGATAGTGTTTTAAGAGAGTTTGAGTGATTACAAATAAGTTAAATGATGTACGAAGAGTGATATAAGTCATGGGACTTAAGAGGTCAAGAGGGGAAATGTCCAGATTACCCCCAACTTAAATTGCTTAAAATTCCCACAGGATGGTATGACCACCCCATACCAATCATACTCTACCATACTTGTGGTACCCACCACTCGTACCCTAGGCCTCCCCTTAGACCCCAAAACTGTCCAATATTCAACCATCCAAGCCAAACCATAACCAACCATACATTTAGTACCATGAAATCATACCATAGGCAGAATCATGAGGGATTGAACATTGTCTGACATACGAGTTGGACTGTACGACTCGTATCCTATCCTCACGACTCATAGTAATCCACTCGTACTTTGATCCAATTTAAGTTACTAAGTTTTTGATTAAGTAAAGAAAAACCCAAATCAACGACCCGTAACCAACCATATGACTCATACCCACCTAGTCATACCCATTACAGAAACTCAACCACCTAACACTGGACAATGTACAACCGGATCAACCGACCTATACTCTATCATACAACTAGAACCCCCTATTCATATAATATCTAGATGCCAAAAATTGAGAAATTTTATAAAGGTCAAAACCCAGGGAGTTTCAGTCTCTCCCCACTTAAATCATTCATCCCTGAATAATGGACAAGGAAGTACAAGCACAAATTACACCCTAAAATAACCATTCCAACCTTTTACTAAGTTAGAAAACAAAGATGCAAGGAAATAAACCTTTCTTTAATCAAGTGAGAAAACAAAGATGTAGTCAAGTACACATACCTTCTGCACAAATAGCTGGAGCAAAAAACCAATGTGGATACTTGGAATTCATGTCCTCTTCTGCTTCCCAAGTAGCTTCTTTCATCTTGTGTTTCCTCCATAGAACCTTAATCGAATATACATCCTTGGTACACAATGATGAAACTGCTGATCCATGATCACTATCGGGATCTCTTCACAAGGCAGAGAATCTGAGATACCTAATCCTTCCAAAGGAAAAACCGATAAAGGATCACCTATACACTTTCTCTACATTGAGATAAAATACTAGATGAATGGATCTCAAACTAGAAGGCAACCCTAATTCATACACAACATTACCAACCCTCCTCAAAACCATATAAAGACCAACATATTGGGGGACTGAGTTTTCCCCAATTTCCTAGACTGCATTAGTCCTTCAAGGGAGACACCTTTAGGAACATCCTATCCCAACCTCAAACTCCAAGTCTCTACTCCTAACATCTGCATAGGACTTTTGGCGACTTTGGGAAGCCTTAAGCCTATCCGGAATTACCTTTACTATCTCCATAGCCTAATAAATCAAATCTAGGCCAAACATATCCGCCTCACCAAGCTCAAACCACCCAATAGGAGATCTATACTTCATACCATACAATGCCTTAAAAGGAGCCATCCCAATACTATAATGGGAACTATTATTGTAAGAAAACTCTACAAAAGGTAGATGCTCAACCCAATTACCACCATAACTAATCACACATGCATGAAGCATATCTTCTAACATCTAAATAGTCCTTTCTACTTTTCCAGCCGTCTGTGGGTGAAAATCAGTACTCAGACTAACCTTAGTACTAAACCACTTCTGAAATGACCATCAGAAGTGAGATAAAAAGTGCGTACCACAATTAGAGATAATAAAAATAGGTACCACATCCAGCTTTACAACCTCATGAAGATACAACCTTGCATAATCCTCATCCAAAAAATTAGTCCTCATTGGCAAGAAGTGAGATGACTTGGTCATCCTATCCATAATGACCCAAATCAAATTGGTTTCGAGATCGAGGAAGATCGATAACAAAATCCATGGTGATTGCTTCTTAATTCTATTCAAGCATTTTTATTTCTTGATACAAGCTTCCAGGCCTCATGTATTCAACTTTCACATATTAACACATCAAATATTTGGCCATAAAATTAGCCACATCCTTCTTTATACTATTCAACCTATACATCGACCATGATATATTTTCAATAAATCAGATGAACAACATAGCGCGATTCATGTGCCTCGTCCAATACCTTTTCTCACAAACTATCAACATTAGGAAACATAACCTTCCTTGGTACTATAAGGTACCATCACCACTGATCTCAAATACCATTAACTTTTGCCTACCTATATCACCCTTGGTTTTTATAAAAATAAGATCTAGCATTTTCTTCTCCTTGATCTCTGAACCAAGAGACGATCGAACCACTTTCTATACCAACACCCCACCATTATCGAAGTCCAAAAAGCAAACTCCAAGATTATCTCAATGGTGAATATCCTTCACAAACTCTTACCTCTCCTTATCCACATGAGCTAAACTCTTCATGGACATCCTGCTAAGAGCATCCACAACAACATTATCCTTACTTGGTTGGTAGTAAAGGCTCATGTCATAGTCCTTAAGAAGCTCAAGCCATCTCCTCTGCTTGAGGTTAAGCTCCTTCTGAGTAAATACATACTGTAGACTTTTATAATCAGAAAAGATATCCATGGGCACTCCATAAAAATAGTGTTACCAGATTTTCAATGCAAACACCACACCTAATAATTCAAGATCATGGATAGGATAGTTCCTCTCATGTACCTTCAACTACCTAGAAGCATAGGAAATCACCTTACCATGATGCATTAAAAGACAACCAAGTCCCATCTGAGATGCATTACCGTAAACTATAAACCCCTCATTACCTTCAGGAAAGGTCAAAATTAGAGCAGAAGTTAGCTTATTCTTCAACTTCTCAAAACTACCCTCACAAGTATCTGACCAAGAGAACTTTACCTTCTTCTGAGTCAACTTAGTTAATGGGGCAGATATCGTCGAAAAACTCTCCACAAACTTCCTATAGTACCCGGCCAAACCCAAGAAGCTTCGAATGTCAGTCAGAGTCATAGGTCTAGGCCACTTCTTAACCACTGATACCATTTGTGGATCCACCATAATTCCCTCACTATAAATAATATGACCTAAAAAAGTAACAACCTTCAACCAAAAGTCACATTTTAAGAATTTGGCATACAACTGCAATTTTTTCAAGGTCTGGAACACCACATAAAGGTGATTGGCATGGTCCACCTCACTCTTACAATACACCAAAATGTAATCAATGAGCATAATGACAAAAAGATCCAAAAACTGAGGAAATGCTCTATTCATCAAATGCGTGAATGCCTCCAGGGCATTGGTCAAACCAAATGACATAACTAAGAACTCAAAGTGCTTGTACCAGGTATAAAATCTCATCTTAGGGATATCCACCTCCCTAATATTTAGCTGATGATACCTAGACTGAAGATCTATCTTTAAAAAGAATTTGGCACCTTGCAACTGATCAAATAAGTCATTTATTTTAGAAAGAGAATACTTATTCTTAACCGTCACCTTTTTTAAATGTCGATAGTCAATACCCATCCAAAAGGAACCATCCTTTTTATGCATGAATAACACTTGTGTACCACATGGGGACACACTAGTATGGATGAAACCCTTATCCAAAAGATCCATAAGTTGCTCCTTAAGTTCCTTCAACTCAGTCAGAGCTATTCTATCAGGAAGAATAGATATTTGATGAGTGTACCAAACTAAATCAATCTAAAATCAATCTCCCTATAGGAGGAACACTAGGAAGATTATTCATAAAGACCTCAGGAAAATCATTCATCACTAGAAATGAATGCAAAGAAGAACCTTCTGAGTTAGAGTTTTTAACTCAGACCAAATGATAGAGACACCTTTGGAGATTAATCTCTAAGATGTGATATGAACTCCCCCTTAGGAGCTAGGGAACCACCCTTCTATTCAATAATTGGCTCACCAGGGAACCTGAAAATAACCTTATAGGTCTGACAATCTAAGGACCCGTAGCACGACTTTAACCAGTCCATCTGTAAAATGACAACAAAATCCACCATATTTAATTCGAACAAATCCACCAAAGTCTCCTTACTACCAACATATACGACACTTCCCCTATAGACTTTTTTACCAACCACAGAGTCACCTACCAGGGTAGAAATAGAAAAAGAATCCAAAATAACCTCGAGATAAAAAAAAATACACAGCCATAAATGGGGTCACATAAGAGAAAGTGGGCCCCAGATTAAGTAAATAATACATGTCACGAGAAAAGAGTTGTAATATACCTGTCATGACATTAGGTGATGCCTTAGACTCCTATCTGGATACAAGAGCATATAACCTATTCCAGCCTATGTTAGTACTAGAAGTAGAAACAGATGCAGAAGCACCCTTGGGTGCAAGCGCTGATAAAGAGTCAACCAAAACCTTGTTCGCTCATGAAGCAACCTTACCGATCGGACAATTTCTAAAAGTATTGCCTAGTTGACCATATTTGAAGCACTTGTCCCTCCCCTCATCACTGAAGACCTGATGCAACTGACCAATGAACCTATAAGGAGGATATGATGAAGCCGATTGTGCCTCACTCTCCTGAGATTGGGCACCTTGTGCCCTAAAGTTATCGCCACCATGCTGATGCCTATCTTTCAACGGCTTCGGATAAGGAGCACTAGCTGTGGAGAAAGAATGAAAAATCCCCCTACTTTTTCTTTAGCCACTTACCACCATCCTGACCACTTTGCCGTTGAACCTTACCCTACTCACCGAATCTAAACCTCTTACCCTTTTTTTTACCTACCTCAGCCCACTTTCTCTTTTCCTTACCACCTTTTGAATATGAACAACTAACCTAGAGATATCCATGTCCTTTATCAGCAGTGTAGTCTTGCTTTCAAGGATCAACTCATGAGACAGTCCTGAAGAAAACTTTCACATTTTGACCCTCATATCAGATACTATTTCTGAAGCATACCTAGATAGGTTATGAAATTATAATGCATACACCTTGACCTATATCTTTCTCCATTTTGGATTAACAAATTCCTTTGCTTTTGCTTTCCTCAACTCCTGAGGAAAGAAGAAATCCAGAAAAACATTAGAGAAAGTCACCCACAAAAATAACTCATTAACCCCACTCCTTTCTTGATCCCATTTCTTATACCATTGGTATGCCACATCCTTCAGCTGATAGGAAACAAAATTCACCCCTTCCACATTCGTGGCTTGCATGAACCTGAAGATTTTTTCCATCTCATTAAGAAAATTATGAGGATCCTTCTTCACCTTCACACTAATAAAAGTTGAAGAATGCAGCCTCTTAAACTAGCCATACCTTGTGGCCTCTAAAAATGCAATACTAGATGCACCACACCTAGCTTGAGAAGCTACCAACTGAGCAATCACATGGATCGACTGACGAATCTTCACATTCATCACATCTGCCTGAGGATCCTAAGATGGACTAGAAGGAACCGGTGGAACTCCAGAATAATTAGGGACTGTACCCCTAGATTGAGTATGGATCCCATGAGCAAAATGTGTTCTATCCACATTATCCCCAATTGGGATAGAGGAGTTTTTGTGAGCTTCAGATCATCGAGGCATGATCTGAAAGACACATAAATAAAAATCAGAAGAATCCAAGACCTTAGACTCCAAGCTTGAAAATAAAATATAAGAAAAAGAAACATTTCCTAAATGCCTTGTAGCCTTTCCCTTATGAGTGTGGCGCACTACACATCATTAAAAGAGACTCTACTCGACATGACTTTATAGACTCCTAATTGACCATGAACCTAAAGCTCTGATAAAAACTTGACACAACCTAAACTAAGGCCTTATTGCAATAGGCATCCCATGTCCAACTAAGATCGTGGACCACCCCAATACCCAACCCAACCATCCAAAGGGACACCCTGAATTGGATAAATTCCGACCATATAACAAGATAGCATAGTTATACCAGTCCAAACTCTGGTATAGATCCACGACTATGACCAACCCAAGTAAGTCCAACCATCCAATATCCAATAGTTAATCAAAACAATAACCAAGTATGAGTCCATAACATAATAGGATGGAACAATCATAAATAGTCAAATAGTATCAGCCTAATACTAATGCCAATACTAAGGCTGACACCATTACCGACACCGCCCATACCAGCCTATAAAAGTTTCACAAAGACTCTAACTAAAAGCAAAACAATATCCGGTTAGGACATACCCCCAACCATAGCCAAAACCAATGTCTATAAAATATCCAAAGTATATAAAAACATCCATGACATGAAATGGATCCTTTCGAAATATGGAAGATTACCACTTTAATCCAATTGAGCTAATCCCAAATTCAATTACTAAGCAGGAGTAGTAGAACTATCGATTCCTATATCGCATGGGGATATAATCTCCCAAAGATGGGTAAGTGGGTGAATGCTAGCATGTACTCAGAATAAGGATAGAATAATGCCATCCTTTAAAACAAAGTAAACCAACCATATGCATTCACAACCATACATACATATATATAACCATACTGGGAAAGAGAACTGGAATTAACATTCCTTTAAAACCATTAATCTAGGTATGTGCAGCTTAACCATCCTAGAACCACCCACGGGCTATATGGGTCTAGTGTAACCCACTGAAAGACCCCTAATGTGTGTATCCACATGACCTAGAGATGTCATAGGAGTAGGGAATTCCTGAGTACCCTTCGCTCTCCATGATACATATATACAAGTGGATATATACAAGTGGATATACCCTTAGGGGATTTTTGTGTACCCTATAAGTATCATATATGGCCATCATGACCAATCCTCTATTGGAAAACATAAGTTTTCAGTTTTTATCCATTGGACTTACACTTTCACGGTTAGCTATCACACCCCTTTATTATTGCCCAATTCAAACCATTACCACACAGCCAAACCACCATTCCATTTATTATTAACCAAGGCTATAAGTAGTAGTATCATCATACCGACTATAGCTTACAAGAAATGTTTTTATCCATTCTTTTTAAGAAGAAGGGATTCCCCTGTACCCATAGATTGCAATATTAAGTTGACTTAGGGGAATCCCATGTACCCCACAAGTAATCATTATTATGTTTTCTTAGGGGATTTATTTGTACCCCACAAGGCTTTCAATTAGATCAACCATAACAACTAAGACCTTACCCTTTAACCATTCCAATTTATTTAAACCATTTATACTATTTAGGGTTCACCATTACCAAGCTATACCTTGTAATAGTTCCATAAAAAGTTCAACATTGTAGTAAAAGCATTCTCTTTGGTATCAAATACATTGGGGGCATAGTGTTTCCAAAAAAAAACCAAGTACCAATTAACCATTACCATGCAATCAAATGTCCAAACCAACATCTAAATATGTAAATCCATAATTAAAACATGGGGAAACCATAACCAAGGATTTATAAACAAAACCCCCAACATATATTTCAAAACCAAAAACCATACAACATTCATTCTATGAAAACAATTTATAAAACATTCCTTTAGTTGGAACTAACAATAAGGAAGGAGTAACATGCCTTAGATTACGAAGATGGTGAAGAGAAGTCACCTTTGTAATCCCCAATTTGATCCTATTGATGAAACCCTATCCTTCCTTGGCCCAAAAGCCTTCAGAGAATTTAAGAGTGTTTTAAGAATGTTTGAGTGATTGAAAATAAGTTAAATGATGTACCAAGAGAGATATAAGTAGTGGAAACTTAAGAGGTTAAGAGGGGAAATATCCAAATTACCCCCAACTTAAACTGCTTAAAATTTCTGTAGGATGGTATGACCAACCCATACCAATCATGCCCTACCATATGAGTGGTACCTACCAGTCGTACCCTAGGCCTCCCCTTGGTCCCTAACACTGTCCATTATATGATATATCTAAGCTAAACTGTACCCAACCATACAACTAGTACTATGAAATCATACCTTAGGAAGAATCAATAGGGGTAGAACACTATCCAACATACGAGTTGGACAGTACGACTCATACCCTATTCTCTCGACTCATGGTGAGCCACTCATACTCATATCCAACTTAAGTTACTATGTTTCAGATTAAGTAAAGAAAAACCCAATCCAACAACCCATAACCAACCGTACGACTTGTACACACCTAGTTATATCCATTCTAGAAACTCAACTACCCATCACTCCCAATACTGGACAACTTGCGACTGGGTCACCTAACCTTTACCCTATTGTACGACTAGTACACCCTAGTCGTATAGTATCCAAAAACCAAAAACTGAGAAATTTTCTTAGGTCCAAAACCTAGGGTGTTTCAAACATGCTTGAAATAGTATGATATACAGAGAGAAACTAGCCTTGAGAGCCCTAATGGAACCAACCTCTTTAAAACCCTAAGTGTTCTAGACCTTAATGATTTTAGGAGTGTTTTGAAAATTTATTTGATGTGTTTATGATAGCTAATGATTCCCTAAAGAAGACATAAGATATGGGTTTTTAGTTGGACAAGAGGAGAAATGTCTAGAATGCCCTTAACTTAAAAGTTGGAAAATATCCACCTTTAGTTATGTGTCAACCCTTTGACTCATACCCACACATTATGACTCATGACCACGAGTCGTAACCAAGACAGTATCTAGGACCCCCATACACTGCCCACCTTACGACTCTACTAACCCACTCATAATGAGATCTATGACTCGTAAGGTCTAGTCGTGAGCACATAGAACCCAAATTAATTTAACACTGGACACCCTATAATTTGAACCTACAACTATTGACATATCCTTATGGCTCAGAGTGAGCCACTCGTACTCAGAGCAGAACTTTGAAACCAAGTTTTTGATTTGGTTACGACCAGGGGCCTACAACCGTAACCACATCTCATGACTCATCACTACGAGTCATGAGCAAGGTAGTGAGCCCAAAGCTCAAGAATTTTAAAGGGCGAAAAATCCAAGGTGTTTCAAAACCTTTCCAAAAAAAACTTCTTCAACTTTCTCCAAGTAGTGACTGAATCATTTGGTAACTTTTCTAGCCAAAGATTTCCTCACCTACCAATGAAAAAGGAAATAATTGTAATAGAATAGAATCTTGGATCACATTGGTTATTTTATACATTTTTGAGATCCCTATGAAGTTCCAGTAAAAGTTGATATCATTAATAACACGCCCACCAAATACTCCTTTCATGTTCAGTAGTTCAATTATGGTACTAGTAGTGTAAACTTTGGCCCAATGGGCAATATGAGTGGCATGATCACACTTATTACACTTGGATCATCCAAGTCAGCATCATCTTCCGCTTCATTACATTAAGAGGCATATGAATAGTATATTTTCTTTGAGCCCATATTCTATCTTGGCTTATTTTGTTAATTCACTACAACCTATCGGGCTGCTTTATCTTTTGTCATTTACTCATGGGTTGCAACTTGGTGTTGTCTGTCCTTCTCTTTGGCAATAGTTTGGCTATAATTTTGTCTGTAATTTTCTAAGCTCCTTGATTATCCATTCTTCTTAATGTTCTAAATGTTCTTTTGATTTTGAGATCAAGTAGAATCAGGGAATTGTCTTGATCTTGAGTGTTTGGCATACACAAATGTGCACCTTAAGAATAAAACAAAAATAATAAAAACACAAATTAGTAAATAAGGACTAATATCTAATAACAACAATCAATCTAATCATAAACTGTATTCTCCGGCAATGAAGCTAAAATTTAATGTCATCCAAATACACCCTGCAGTGTGATACAAAGCAGTTGTTGACTAATATATAAAATCCAACCAAGATTAGGGTCGATCCCACGAGGAATATGGTCAGGACATCAATCAATATAGTTATTTTGACTTTTAGTTGATTATTTTTGAAAGAGGAAGGAAGATTGTAACAATTAATAATGGATAATAGTAAATAACCTAGTAACAGGGTATCAATTAATATTGGTTTAATCAATGAAAGATTTGTTTAGGATTGTATTCCCTAAATTTCATAATCAATTAACTGTGTCGTACTAGTGATCTATCATGTGCTTAGTATCCAAAATCAGTAAGTTAAGTTCACCTAAAAGGTTGGTGCCTAGATAAATGAATATCACCATGCAACTTGATCTGTCTATGGGTGTTTGTTTTTTACAAACTCTTACCTTTTATCTTAGATTAGCTATTTTCAGACAAGGTCAAGCTATTATGTGAGGGTTTGTAGCCTCACATCTTCATTGTTAATTTATTTTCCCATTTGTTACTCCTTTGGTCGAGCAAGTAAGAATAAGTTGAGTTTAACTTTCACGATTATTAAAGAGCAATCAATACAAAGGGAAGAACAATACATGCATAAAAACCATTCAAGAATCACTAAATACTTTGCTTATTATGTTAATTCATCATGGTTCCAACAATCCTAGTTGTGAGTTTCAGCTATTCACGCTTAAGGAATCACAATTAGAAATTATGGATGAATTCATAACTATGAACTTACAAGAATTAAGTAGATAAAATTTGGACACTTGAATTATCAAAGAAATTCAATAACCAAGAATTAGTATTTGACTAATCAGTCAAATCCAAAAACAAAGTAATATTGTATATTCCTATGACATTAAGAGTTAGTAATAATGCATAAACGTTAAAAGAAAACCTAGTAAAGGTATTTATAGACAAAAAGAAAACCTATTCTAAACAAAAATAGATTGCAAGTTTGGCAATTCCTACGGTTGCATTGCACAAGTCATCCTTTTTGGTCGTTGTTGGGATGCCTCTTTGTCTAGTCCTTTGATATCAATAGAACTCCCACTCAGTACAACCTTTCCTTTAATGGTACGACCTATGTATGTGGTTGTTGTATGGACCTACATTTAATTCTTTTCAGTATCTCAACCCATAATTCTCGGTACGAGCCTATAGTAAGAACCAAGCGGCTGTGGATTATGGTTGTTTTAAACATCTAAATACTACTCGCTACTTCTCACACTACCATAACCTTATATAACCCATGCCAAGATATAACTGGTCCTCTTATGGTTCGGTTGATCCACTTCAACTCTATTTTCATACATTTTTGAAATCTAACTCCTGGAACCTAATTTCCATGAAACTTCACAAAAACTAGCATATTTTCCATGTTTTAAGCATTACAAGTGTCTTAAAAACATGACACATCGGATAATAATTTTCCTAAAATAGATACCGTTCTATTTATCAATTTTTCTTTGCCAAAGATACAAGAAAAAGTTGTGAACATATAGAGATATCTTTGCATACAGGGGGAGGGAAAGTTGACAAATTGAGTACAATAGAAAAGTAAAGAAAGGTTTGGAAAAGAAGATCCTAGCCTTTGTGAAGTGAAGTATTTCTTAGAAATTTATCCCAAACTTGTTAAGTGGGTTGAAAATATAAACTCTCTTGCACCACTTCCTCCGCGAATATCAAGGAATCTTGGCCAGTGTTAGGGGCTCGAAAAAACCTCTCCCTAAGAAAGGAGATTTCCTTGGAAGGTACAAAGCTTGAGCCTCTCCCTTAGTGGCCCTGTATTTTCCCAATAACTTGTGTAAGCTTCACTATTTAGTTACTAAAATAGGAAAACCTTTAGAGGAAGAGGCCGCTTGTTCATGACCAACTGATAGTTCGTCATTGAAAACTTTCTCCTAAAAAATATCCACCCTGTGAATTATGAAATTTAAACCCATATCAAAAGTTTCATTTGTATAGTCATCCAACACTATTGGTAGAGACATTCTGAAACCTTATCACAAATTTCCAAATATGCTTTATGCTACCTTACATGATCTTGAAGATATCCATATTTGAGTTTCAAATTTTTAAGCCCCAACATGCACTATTATAAAATGATCTTCAAGAATAATCTAGGAATCAATTAAATTATCCACTAAATGGAAATAGCAAGTTAGGGGTCTAGTTATCAAATATTTTCCAATCTTCTTTACCAAAACTATCTTAATTTCTTTCATAGACAAACTATTTCCCTTAATTGTTGCAGTGTATGCCAAGATGTGCTCATATAGATAAGTCATCTCATCATATTTGGACAAATATGACATCTAAAAATCCCAAGATTAAGGCTATTATAGAGCTTAGCTTGCATGAAAGTTGTGTATACTTTCTTTAGTTGAGCCCCTATTGAAATGCAGGGAGGGGAGGGGTGAATTGAAAATTTTCCTTTGAGTTGACTAAAAAGCCTTCAGAGTCGACTTACCTGTAGATCAATATACTTACCAAAACAAATTAGATTTAAGTGAATAAGAAACTAAAGAAGTAATTTGAAATAAGACCGCAATGATTTATCCTAGTTTGGAACACCAATGTGGTGCCTACTTCTAGTCCCCTTTGGTTTCAATGTTTCCTTAGATCTTTTCAAAGTGAAGCTAGAGTCCAAGGGTAATGAACATGTTTGAAGATTATTTTGATTTTCAAATCTTGTGACACAGCCTCAATTGGTATGACTAAGTTGACTCTATCTTACTCTTGTGTAACTATTGTAAACTAAGAAGTACAAAGCTTTATGGAGACTAAGATTGAGACACACTAAGAATTTCCTTTGAAGTTGTGTGTCTACTTTGACCTTTAGTCTTTTCTTTTATACTCTTCATCTACTTTGGCTTCTTTTCTTCATAAGAAAAGCCAAGGGATTTTTTCTCAATCAAGGATTTGAATTGTTTTCTTGATTAAGGAATGGCACCATATAGTATATCCGTATTAGATTTGTCCATATGTGGTGTAGCCTTTTTTTTCATAGCTATACATGTCCATATCAGATATGTCCATGTAGAGGGCATGGTCTTCTTTACTTTTTCTTTTGTCGTTATTTATCATTTGCCTTATATTTGGGGATCTAATAAGATCCATGATTGATGATATTTCCAAGTTCAGCATCAACTTCCTTTTGAGTTGATGCTTGTTTTATTTTGCGAGATATTCTTAGAGATTCTAGAGTATCTTAGATTGATTCCTTAGAGATCCTTTTTGATCGACTATATATTTAGTGTATCCTACAAGATATTTGTTTATTAGTGTGTCTTTATTAAAACATGAGAATGTGCGGCTAACAATCTCTCCCATTTTGATAATGACAAATATTAAACATCAGTTGACTTTCCAGTTCTTGCAGTTGATTTTTTTCCCTTTCTAGCTAACTCTTTTGACTTGGAGCTATAGTTGACTCCCATGCTTTTGTAGTTGACTTGCTCCCCCTAACTTGAAAGTGCCTTTAATGTTTCCACTTTCAACCTCTTTTGGCATAATTAAAAATACCAACAAACACATACACAGGTAAGGAGAAACAACATACACATAGCATAGAAAAAGCAAGTTGATTAACAAAAACAAAATAAAGGAAAAATGTGGTAGACAGTATTTGAAAAATCATTTTACACCCCAAAGAAAAAGGGATAGGACCCCCTTTTGAATAACAATCATCATTTTAACGTTTGGAAAAAAAGTAGGTGAGGGTATTGTGCAAGTTGTGGCAGAATCATTCATAGGATTTCTCGACATTCTTAGAAAAGGAGGAATAGGAGTTCTACCCAGATATTGCAAGGTCGTTGTTTGAGAAGTTAGATTTAGACTTAATGGATTCCACGTGAGTAAATAACTTAGTGAAATCTTGACACCTTCCTTTTTAAATTTGTCAATAGTCATCCTCACCTTATCTACATCAGTTCTTGCGTTCTTCCCCAGCTACAACATCTTGGAAGTACACTCCTGAAGTAACATCAATCCTTCCTTAATGTACTTTATTTAATCCTTGAGCTCCTCTAATTCCTTCAACACTGGAAGCATGGGGTTAGATATTGACTTTTTTACCTTACAAAGATCTAATTTCTCTTTGACAGAATACTTTTTGCACCATTCATTATCCACCAAGATGTATCCTATACTGGCAAAGGTCTTGGAATCATAAGTGGTAGAGACTTATACGATTAGGTATGCAGATAGGTAAATGGAGTAATATAGGAGAATTTTGGTGATCAGCAGTCCATAAGGCAGGCTAGCAGAAGCATGATCATCTGCAGCACTTTTGAGCATATATTCTTGAATCCAACCAGCCCAATTTTTCTTGCACTTTTTCACCATGCAGTATAAAATAAATACATCACAATAGGTAATATTGTTGAGCGAGCCCTTTTTAGGGATTAGTATGGTGGCAATGATGAGATCCATAATACGATACTTAAAGTAGAGAGACAAGGGACCAAAGTTTGATGATATTGTGTCTGGGTTGGAAAAAACCTATTTTGCTTCCTCGAAGCTGACTATAAAATCTTCAGGATAGGAGCCGATCATAAAGTTAATTACCCTAGAGAAATTTGTATCAAAAATCTTTTCAAACAAAAAAATCATTGAGTATGATTCTTGTGCTGAGCAGAAGAGTTTTCAATTCTCCATTGTTCAGTGAAAGGAAGAGATTTGCATAGAATATACGAACAAGGTGCTCATACACTTCAAGTCCACAGAGGAAGAAAATAGAGATAAGTCTTGATATTTCAAAAAAACACTTACACTGTGATGTGCTACCGGTAATTGACAGAGATTCACTACTCAACCGGGTACAACTGAGAAGTTATTGAAAGTGGTAAACTTGTCTTCTTGTGAGTAGGTCTAAAAATTATGTAGGTATTCAAGAGGAAAAGGATCCAGAGGGGTTGAACGAGGTATTTTTTACTAATGAATTGGGACTTAGGGCACAACATATTTTAGAAACAGTCGACTGCCGAGAATGTAAAGAGGATTCATTAGAAGATTTGGAGATGAGGACATGATCATGATGATCCAAGTGGAAGTTAGGAAGGGTTTTGGTGAGATTATCCATGGAACAAGTTTTGGTCATTTGAGAGTGGTGGAATATGGATAAGTTTAAAAGGGCGGAGAAGAAGATGAAAAAGTGGATAGATGAAGTAGGGTGAATGAACCAAGGGGAATATGAAAAGATGTAAAGTGAATATTGATGGCTACTGAAGTGAGATAATGTACAAGGGTTTGGGAATATAAAAGGGTAAAGATGTGGTAAATGAAGAAAGAGAAAAAGGTGTCATAAAAAGGTAAAAGTGTTGGTGATGCGTATTCCTAAAAGGTTTACCAAAATTAAAAAAAATTGAGTCATTAAGATGCAATAATAATGAAGCTGTTAAAACAAACTTTTACCAAAAACAAGAATTATAAGATATGAATGTAGATAATACCAAGCCTTTAAGAGACAAAATCTTTCTTCTAATAAGGGTTAAGTAAAAATATCTGCCAGTTAATTTTTGGAATCAATAAATGTTAGGGAAAAATCACTCATTTCTACATGATCTTGAATAAAATGATGTTGAATGTCAATGTGGTTAGCCCTAGAGTGATGCACAGTATATTTAGACAAACTAATAACACTAGTGTTGTCACACATTATAGGTACAAATTTAAATGACAAATTAAAATCAAGTAATTAATGAATAATCCATAAGATTTGAGTACCACAACTACCACTAGTTCTATATTTAGCTTCAGTAGTTGATAGAGCAACTGAAGTTTGCTTCTATACCATGAAATCAAGGCATCACCAAGAATTTGACATGTTCCACTAGTGCTTTTCCTATCATTCATATCACCTACAAAGCTAGTGTCAGAATATCCAATTAAGTCAAAATGAGAGAAATAAGGGTACCATAGTCTTATATGGCATGTTTCAATAAGATATCAAATAATTCTCTTTATGACAGTCAAATGATACTTTTGGGAGCTAACTAAAACATTACACACTTATATACGCTGAGCATAATGTCTAGTCGACGGCGGTCAAGTAGAGCAGTGATCCAATCATTCCTCTGTATATCTTTTAATCAACGTCTTTTCCAAATGAATCTGAATCAAGACTTGTGAAGGGACTCATTGGAGTTCCACTATCTTTTTTATTTTCCATATTAAACTTTTTGATAAGTTTCTTCGTATTTTTGGCTTCATTGATGAAAGTACATTTGGGAATTTTCTTGATTTGTAATCCTAAGAAAAATGTGAGCTCTCCTATGAGACTCATTTCAAATTCTCCTTTCATCAAATTTGCAAAATTCTCACACAAGGAAATATTTGGACTACCAAAGATAATATCGTCAACATAAATTTTCATAATGAGTAAATTAGAGTCCAACTTTTTGGTGAATAGAGTTGTATCAATTTTGCCTCTTTGGAAATTATTGTTTAGAAAGAAAGTACTCAACCTCTAATACCAATCTTTAAGTTCTTGTTTGAGATTGTATATTACTTTTGATAGTTTGAAAATATGGTTTGGATAAGATGGACTTTCAAAACCAGGAGTTTGTTTAACAAAAACTTCTTCATTAATAAACCCATTTGAAAAGGCACTTTCGATGTCCATTTGATATAGTTTAACATATTTGAAGGAAGGAAAAGCTAAAAAAAATTGAATTGACTCTAACCTTGCTACAAGGGCAAAGGTTTTTTCATAATCAATACCTTCTTGTTGAGAGTAGCATTGAGCTACAAGTCTGGCCTTATTTCTGATAACCTTACCTTCTTTATTCAATTTATTTTTATAGACCCATCTGGTTCCAACTACTAATCATTTATTGGGTATTTCAACTATATCACAGACTTGATTTAAAATTGATCTAATTCTTTCTTCATGGCCTCAACCCAAGATTCATCCTTGAGGGCTTTATAAATCTTCTTGGGCTCAATTTGGGACAAAAGATCAATGGATGCCTGCTTTCTTAATGAGGATCTTGTTTGTATCTTATCATCTAGGTTTTCAAATATGAATTCATTTGTAAATATAGAATTATGTCTATATTCTCTCGGAACATTTGTTTAAGTTGTTTTATCAGTGGGAGTTAACTCTAAAGGGGTTGTAGTCGACTTATCGTTCAGCAGCTTAGGAGTTGTGTTTTCTTTGGCTCCAGATTGTAGATCATTTACCTGTTCTTCATCAATACTCAAACACATAGGAGGGTGGTTAGTTTCATAAAATACAATATACATATATTCTTTAAAATATAAAGTCCTTTTATTATAAGCTCTGTAGACACAATTGGTGGAGAGTACCTAAGAAAAATACCTTCATCACTTCATGGATCGAATTTTCCTAAGTTACTCTTACCATTATTGTGGATGAAGCATTTGAATCCAAAAGGATGAAAATAACTAATATTAGGCTTTTTCCCTCTCCACAACTCATAGGGAGCTTTTTTAGAATAGGCCTGATGCGGGATCTGTTGATGATATGGCATATAGTGCTTACTACCTCTTCCTAAAAGTGATCTGGTAGGTTGTGTCCTAACAATATGGTTCTTGTAGTTTCCTGAAGAGATCGATTATTTTAATCCACCACACCACTTTTTTGAGGAGACCAAGGTGATGAGAAGTTTTAAGAGTACTTGTTCTGAGCACAGTATTCTTTAAAAGCTTCATTTTTAAATTCTCCTCCAAGATCATTGTGAACATAGGTGATTAAATGTCATGCTTCTCGTTGTACTTTTCTGCAAAAAGATCTCAAAATTTATGAAAGACTTAAGTTCATGAGCAAGACACATTGCCCAGGTAAAACGAGAATAATCATCAACAATAACAAAACCATATCTTTTTCCACCAATACTTATGGTCTTGGTGGGGCCAAACAGATCCATGTGGATTGTTTGAAGGGGTTTGGAAGTAGTGACAATGTCTTTGACTTTGAATGATGTCTGAGTCTATTTACTCAATTGGAAAGTGATAACGCTCACCTATACCATTCAATTTGGTAGATGACGATCATTGTCAATAGCAAAACTTATGTTGAGGTCGAATCTATGCGAAGCAAATCTAATCTTCAAAACCTATGGGTGTCAATGGGATCTAAAGGCATGCTCGTAGCAAAAACAAAATAGAAAACATGGTTTAAAAATGTGTGTGTGTGTGTGTGTGTTTAGAATATATTTCTACTAAAGTCTATTCAAGTTAACAAACTAACGGTAGCAATTGCTATTGACAATCCAATATAATACAAACCTTGGGATTATGTTTATTTAAGGGAAAGCTACACATAGGTGCATGATGATTTGATGTCAAATCTAGTAATTAACAATATGGTAGGCTAGGTTGGAAATCCTTGAGGGTAGTTTGTCAATAAGAACTCAAGGGTCTCACAATTGGATCCATTCAGGTACCTCACAAGTGCGCCAAATAAAACCACCTAACACCTCAATTGGGCATCCCTTTTTAGAAAGATGCCTAAGATGTGGCTGATTCTCCACTCACCCTCATTTCGAAGATAATGAAAAGATGCCAAACCATATTTACAATTGCCCACTAATGCTTTGTCACCATATCCCTCTTTTAAGGATTATAGGGGTTCCAAGAGTTCACCCACATCCCTCTTTCAAGGAAGATGTGAGATTTCAAGAAGTTAAGGTTTTCACCCATAAATCCAATTTGGGCATTTAGGATTTACACCCACAAATCCCAACTAATTAATCCAACCAATATTAAAACCCATCATTAATAAACTAGAATCTACACAAATACATCACAACCCACAAATAATTATACCTTAATTCAACATAATCCCAAGGTAAGAGAATCTAGCTACTCATAAAGCTAAAGAGATGAGATATACCAGAAGGTTCATTTATAGCATCCATCTTTACTTCACACTTCAATTTCACCAAATCCTAATTGGAATTCAGGTACAAAAACTTTCCCAATTTTTAGGGTTCACTAAGTCTGCAAATTTCAATTTGAAAGTTCAATCATCCTAAAGGAGAAAACATTTGTTCCTTATAACCGAATTGGGTTTAGATATGCCTATTTACATAATTACCTTTGGGCAAAATCCCTCTAATCCGTGATTGCAACAACGTGTTTGTGATCATGACTACCACGACCACAGTAGGGTAACTGTGATTGCAGTCCTTTGAATTTACTTGATTGTCCGTGATCGCGGACCAAAAACCGCGATCAAGGTAACTGCAATTGATTTCTGTTTCAAGTTTTCCTGCTGCACTTCTTTTCTCCTTTTTGATCTTTTTTAGTTCAAATCCATATTTTCCCTTATCATGACCTAGATGCTTGCAAAATATGGAAATTAGTGTATTTAATGAAAAATTTGTCTCATTCATACATTTAAATCGCGGTAGTGCGCACAAATTTGAAGTGCAAATGAATGGTAAATTCACCACTCATCAACATTCCCAACTTAAATCGTTGCTTGTCCTCAAGAAACACTACCTCTTACCATGAGACAATTTCACATTTAAGCCCCTTTAATACAACCCAATGATCATAATAACTTGAAACTTGGTTACTACCACAAGTATCTCTCCAAAAATGGGCAAATATTTTCTTACGACACCCCTCAACATGAAATGAAATTCAAAGATGAAAAGGACTTTAAAGAGCTACAATCACTTATACTCTAAAAGTGACTCTCTATTGAACTCAACCTTACTATACTCCTTTCGTCTCATTATTCGTAAGATGACAATGTCGCCCACCTCAAGTTGTTCACATGCCTCATCACAAGAAGGAAAATCCCACACACATTGAATTATCAAATATGCAATAAGGGATTCAAGTGTGATACTCTCTCTTACACAAAGATTCTCGATGCTAACAAGTACCATGCCATAGGCTTGGCCTTATTTTCAATCGCCACTATAATAAATACACTTGGTTGGAGATATCGAATGGCTTTTTAAGCTTGTAATGTAGGTTTGGGGAAGGTTAGGATATCATTTAGGAACAAATTGGTTATGAACTCCTTGAACATATACATCACCCTATTCCATCCAACTTTTAACCATGGACCACTTCTTTTGGTTTCACTCTTTGCACATGTGCCTACTATTGTTACCTTGATTCACCCATATTTTTGAAAGCATATTCTTTTCATCTCTTTTCCTTGTACACTTCATGATTTTATTTCCTTTGTTGGGTCCTTTTTTTATTATTCATTTGTTCTCAATATTTAGCTCTTAGGAACTTACTTACAATATCGTGGCCCAAAGTAACCTCTTTGAATCTTTACCACCCCCAAGTTAGAATTTTAGCCTCAAGTTATATTTTCAAGTTCAAGGAGGGTAGGGTTCAAAAGATAAATAAAAATTGAATGGATCACGACTTGTAATGTGTTTGCCAAAGAAAGGTCCAAAGGTTAAAAGTGGGTGAGTAGGGATAACATCTATGAAAGGCTAGGCTTTTTAGGCTAGAGTGGACTTCCAAGTTCATAAAGATGGCCAAGGATCATCTCACCAACCAAGTATAATTAAAATTAGCCTTGAGAGACTAATGGTTCAAGTTCTAGATGGTACAAATATACACAAGATTTAGAGAAATAAGCTCACCGCACAAGGCATGCAAACTTAGAAAGGGGGCACAATTACCCCTCCCGCTAGAGACAAAAATAGAGCATCTACCAATTTTAACAAGCCACCATTTTAGAATCACAAAAAGAGGAAAAAGTATTATTACAAGGTCGCTCAAGTCCGTACCCTTGATTTTCAAAAATATTTTGGACAAAAGGGGGTGTTTAATTCACATTTGCACCACACATAATTTTCTATTTATGGCACCAAACCAAGATGATGCCTCATATTCGGCATTATACGGGCAAACCATATGGATAATTAGACTTCTCCATAGGTATAAGCACGATCCCAAATCAACATGCCACAGGTACTCATACTTCCCCTACATGTATATCTCTAAAATTCCATGGGTACTCATACTTCCCCTGCATCTATGGCTCAAAACCAAATCTAATCACAATGATTTTCCCTTAAGAATGTCATCACTCAATCAATCATAGGGAAAGGCTTGTCCGATATCAAGCTTGACTTAATCCTCAACACCCCAACTTAAAGACTTGGAGTGTCCTTACTACAATAAACACAATAAGCATAAGGGTTAAAAGGGACTCCCTTAAGTAAAATATTTATTTTTTGGGGACGTCGTGATCACTACCCTTGGACCATAATTGTGATAAAAAAGACCGATTTACCTTATTTTTTGCTTTGTTCTCCTGCACAACTGCCATTTCTAGCTCTATTTTTTCCCTGCTTTACTAGACTTCTAGCTTTTGTCAAAACGCCTATAAAACATCCAAAATGCAATAAGTATGTAAAGGTTGGGTTGACTCCCACCAATAGACCAATTTAATGTCACGGCACGACACTTCTTTATCACCATATAGGGTCTTTGAAATGCACAAACTCTACCTTGAAAACCTCAGGACCTCTTATATTCTAGTATTTCACCCTTTGGCCATTTACTATAAACCTTTTTTATTCATGACCTTCCAATTCGATGGAACCACTAGGGAAAACATTTGAAATTACTAAAGGGCCCGACCATTTAGAACGAAGCTTCCCTGCAAAATATTTCAAGCGAGAACTGAAAAGGAGCACACTCTCATCGACATGGATTACTCATCTTAGTATTTTAGAACCATGCCATTTCTTTATTTTCTACTTATACAAGGAAGAAATCTCATAGGCTTTGAGTCGGAGATCTTCCAAATCATGAAGTTTAGTGACCCTTTAATTGGCTATTTCTCCCCAATTCATGTTTAACCTCTTCAAAGCCCACAAGGCTTTATGCTCAAGCTCGAGGAAAAGTGACATGCCTTCCCAAATACCAATTAGTATGGAGACATACCGATTGGGGGTTTTGTAGGCCTTTTTATATGCCCAAAGTGTATCATCAAGTTTATTTGCCCAATTTGTTCAACCTAAATTCACAGTCTCCTCTAGTATAGATTTGATTTCTCGGTTAGAAACTTTGACTTAGCCACTTGTTTGGGGGTGATATGGTGTAGCAACCTTGTGTTTCAACCCATATTAGTTAAGAAGGTCCCCAAATACCCGATTGCAAAAGTGTGAGCCTCCATCATTAATGATGGCACGCACTATTCCAAACCGAGTAAAAATGTATTTCTTAAAAAAAGTAACACTTTTGCTCTCATTATTCAGAAGTGCTATTGATTCCACTCATTTAGAAACATAATCAACCACCACACAAAAGAGCTCACAAACACCCTTTACAAAACTGGGGGGTGGAAACTTGGATATTACCTCTACCTTAGCTTGATCGACTTGTATTCCTTTCCCCGATATTTTGTGGCCCAATATAATACCTTTCTTGACTATTAAATGACATTTCTCCCAATTGAGGACAAGGTTGGTTTCCAAACATCTCTAAATGACCTTGCTCAATTGCTCAAGACATGATTCAAAGAAGTTCCCTACCACCTAGAAATCATGCATGAAAACTTCCATTGACTCCTTAACCATATACACAAAAATTGATAGCATACTTTGTTGAAAAGTTTTTGGTGCATTTCACAAACCAAATGACATCCGCTTGAATGTGAATGTACCATAGGGGCAAGTGAAAGTTGTTTTCTCTTGGTCTTCTGGGGCAATACAAATTTGATTGTACCTTAAATAACCATCTAGAAAGAAATACAACCCTCGCTCGGCCAACCTATCTAGTAGTTGGTCCATAAAAGGCATAGGGAAATGGTCCTTTTCGATCCAAGAGTTCAACTTCTAACAGCCCATGCACACCCACCATCCCGTGACTGGTAGGATGGAAATAAGATTATTTTTTTTATTTTCAACTACAGTAATGGCAACTTTCTTTGAAATACATTGTACCAGGTTCACCCAAGTGTTATTAGAGATTGGGTAGATGACTCCTACGTTAAGCCACTTTATAATTTCTTTCTTCACCACTTCTTACATGGGTTGACTTAGCCTCGTTTGATGTTACATACTTAGACATGATATTTCTCAAGCTTTATCTTGTGGGAACAAATGTCAATGGATATTCCTATGATATCCATAATTGTCCATCCGATTGCTCAAATGAACCTTTTCACCACCAATTTTAAAAATTCTACTTGGTAGGGCTCAATATTGCTTGCAATGATGATAGGTAAAGTATCCCCATACCCCAAGAACACATATTTAAAATATGGCAGCAACGACTTTAATTTAAGTTTGGGTGGCTTTGTGGGTGGGCTTTCACGATTTTTAAGATCAAGGTTAAACTTTACCGGGTTCTTGGAATAAGATCCAAGTCCCATTAAAGATGCAACCACTTTATCAAACTCTTTAATTTCTTATCTTTCACTATTCCACAAAACACCTACCAATGGATTATCCACAAAGCTCGTATTCACATGGTTCTTCACCTCACCATTAATGGATCAATCACTGATACTACTTGTAAATCCATTGGTTGGTTCATGGACTTATATACATTGAAATAAACCTCTTCATAATTTAGGAGAAACTTTATCTCGCTGCATTCCACATCTACCAATGCTTTCCCGGTTGATAGAATTGCCTTCTGAGAATAATAGAAATTTCATGGTCCAAAGCACAATCAAGGATCACAAAGTCAGACATGAAGATAAACCGATCGACTTTAACTAGTACATCATGAAGTATTCCCATAGGTTTCTTGATGGATAGGTCGGCCATGAGCAATCTCATTGTGGTGGGTTTCGATTTCCCCAATCCAAGCTTGTGAAATATAGCATAAGGCATTATATTCACACTTTCCCTGAGGTCACACAAGGCTTTATCAAACTTGAACATTTCAATAGTACACGGGATTGTGAAGGCACCATGGTATTTCTTTTTTCTCTCCATCGCACTTGACATAATGGAACTATAATGATGTATTATTTCTATTGTCTCATCCTCCACTAGCAGTTGTTTTGAGAGAAACTCCTTCATAAATTTAGCATACCCCGACATATATTGCAATGCTTCTATTAAAGGGATGTTGATGGAGAAGTTGCTAAATTTATCAATGAAGTTTGTGAGCTTAGCATTTTCTCCCTTTTTAAGAACCGCTGAGTGAAAAGGGGAGGAATTATGATGGATGGAATTAAATGCATGTTGGGGTCTTCAAATGCATGTTAGGATCGTCATGAGTTTGCCCCCCAAAGATACCCTTAATTTGAAGTAATTGGAGCATGACGCTTGTGATGTAGAATACACCATTTCCTGCAATAAGGGAATACCAATGACACTAGCATGTTCTTCATCACCAAGATAACCCATAGTTTTGACATGATCATTTTAGGGATTCTCACTAGTTCTGTCTTGACTCATAGTCATTCAGAGGAAATAGTGATCACCTACCAACAATAGAAAACAACAACCAAAATAAATCAAAATCACCATGAGTTTACTCAAAGCTACAATCAACACCATATAAGTGAAAACTAAGTCTCACTCTCCTGCAATGATGCTATTTTGATAACACTCACTTATACCATTCAAATTGGTAGAGGACAACTATTGTTAATAGCTCCACTTATGTGGAGGTAGAATCCATGAGGAGCGAGTCTAATCTTCAAAACATATAGGTGTCAATTGTATCTGAAGGTATGCTAGTAGAGAAAATAAGATAAAACACATGGTTTAAAATGAAGGGTTTGTTTGGAATGTATTTCTATTAAAGTCTATTCAAGTTAACAAACTAACGATAACAATTGTGATTGACAATCCAATATAAGACGAACCTTGGGATTATATCTACTTAAGGGAAAGCTATGCATGGGTGCATGATGTTTTGATGTGAAATCTAGTTATTAACAATACGGTAGGCTAGGTTGGAAGTCTTGGAGGGTCTTTTGTCAAGAAGAACTCAAGGGTTTCACTCTTAGACCTTGTTGGATATCTCATAAGTGTGCCGAATGAAACCACCTAATACCTCAATTAGGCATCCCTATTTCAAGAAAGATATCCAAGATATGGATAACTCTCTTCTCACCCTCATCTCTAAGATAGTGTAAAGATAGAAAACCACATTTACAATTGTACACTATTGCTTTGTCACCTATATCCCTCTTTCTAGGATGCTAAGGGTTCCAAGAGTTTGCCCATATCCCTCTTTAAAGGGATATATGAGCTTTAAAGAATTTAACGTTTTCACCCACAAATCTATTTTGGGCATTTGGGGTACTCACCCACAAATCCCAACTAATTAATCCAAGCAATAGTAAAACCTATCATCAACAAACTAGAATCCACACAAATACCACACAACCCACACATAATTACACCTTAATTCAACATAATCCCAAGGAAAGAGATTCTAGCTACTCATAAAGTTAAAGAGAAGAGATATACCAAAAGGTGCATTCATAGCATCCATGGAAATGGACAATAAGAAAAATCTTCACTTTATACTTCGATTTCACCAAATTCTTACTGGAATTCAAGTACAAAAGCTTCCCCAATTTGTGCCTTATAAGGCAATTAGTTCAGCTGTGCTGATTTATTAAATTGCTTTTGGTAAAAATACCGCTAATCCACGACCGCATCAACATATCCGGGATCGTGGATACCATGACTGTGGTAGGGTCACTGTGATTGCGGTCCTTTGACTTGACTTGACTGGCCGCGATCGCAGACCTCAGACCGCGATTGTGGTAGCTGAGACTGATTTCTGCTTCAAGTCTTCAAGCTATACTTATTTTATCCCCTTTGATTCTTTTCAGCTCAAATCCACATCTTTTCTTCTCATATCCTGTATTCTTGCAAAATGTGGAAATTAGTGCATTTAATCATAAATTTGTCTCATTCATACATTCAAATGGCAGTAGTGCACACGAATTTTGAGTGCAAATGAGTGGCAAATTCACACCACTTATCAATAAGTTTCACAGATGTGATCCTTCGAAAACTTGAGTTTTTGGCAGACCTTTCACCGATTCAAGTCTTGAGATTTTCTCGAGGATATGCTAACCCGAACCGACATTGGGCCTTGTCGTAATGGGTATTCCAAGTCCGACCAGGAGTGGGACCGCCCCTCGTTACCTAAACGATCACCTACATCCAGCCTTAGATGGGATGAATTTTGAGCATATAACAAGATAATGTAAATACTCTCATAGAGACTTTGGGATATGGTCACAACCGTGATCGACACAATTGAGTCTAACCAGACCAACCAAACCACAGGCCGTAAACCAAGTCATAACCAAAGAGAAAATCAAAATATAATATGATAATTAATCCCAAAATATAATATGATAGAACAACAAACAATATCGTCTAATGATGTCAGCCCCAACACAAATACCAATACCAAGGCTAACACCAATATCGATCCCGCTCATACCAACCCTAAAAAGTACCATAAAGACTCTAACCAAAAGAGTAAATAAATCTGGTTGGGACATGCCCCCAACCATGGCCAAAACCAATATCCAAAATAAAGTCAAAATGCCTAACAATATCCATAACATGAAATGATGCCTTTCGAAAGGATGGAAGCTCACCACTTCAATCCAAATGTTTTCCAAGACTCAATCACTATGTAGGAGGAGTCGAATGGCTGATTCCTACATAGCGTGGGTATACAGCTGCAAGTAGATGGGTTAGTGAATAACTGCTAACATGAATCTCAGGATAAGGATAAAATAATGCCAGTTATAAAACCAAGTAAAACTATCCAATGCACATAACCATACATACATATATATATATATATACCAAGAAAGGGGACCGGGCTTAGCATGCCTTTAAAACCTTTACGTGGGTTGTGTATCTTGGCCGTCCTAAACCACTCATGGGCAATATAGGTTCAACTCCCCCTATTTTAAGGGCCCATCACGTGTAGCCGCACGACCAGGGAAGTATCCTATAGGACGACTAGTACATCCACAAATAGTGTGAAATCATGCACACGATCCACTAAGACCAATCACATATTAGCAAATATGAGTTTCCAGTTTTGGTCCCCCAGGACCTCCACCTTCCATGGCCTTGCAACACATACCATACCATTAATGCCCAATTAAAACCATTTCCAAATAATCAAACCATTTACCATTTAATTAACCAAGGTCAATGTTATTGGTATCGTCATACCACCTCATTACTTGCAAGCAATATCTATAGACAAACTATTAAGGTTACGGGGACTTTCAAGTACCCTTCCATATACCATATTAAATCACTTGGGATACTTCCATGTTCCCCACAAGCATAACCATTTAGACTTTATCCCTTTTCAAACCATTTAAAGCTTTATTACATAAGCTAAAAACAAGAAAGAGTTCCATTAAAAGAAGTCAATGCAATAAATATACCTTTAAAAGCATTTTATCAAACACCTTGGAAGCATAATAAGAAAAACCAATTCCAAAGACTATTAAACCATTAACATGAAATCCAATTGTCCAAAACCACCATTAATGCATATAGAAACATAATTAAAAACATAGGAAACCATAACCAAGCATTTAATATCAAAACCCTAAAAACTAGTTGAAAACTAATATCATGATATAGTAAAACAATGAAATCAATCATATAAACCATGCCTTTAGTTGAAATTACAATGAGAGAAAAGAATCATGCCTTGTACCAAAGAATTGATGGAAAGAGATCACCAACACAGGCCCAAAGGAAATGCTTTTGTTGAAACCCTAGCTCTCTTGCCCCAAAAGCTCTTGAGAGAATTATGGAATGTTTTGGAATACTTTATAAAGGTTAATAAATAGAATAATTGAGTAAATAACCTCCTAAGTGTTTTAGAAGTTATGGGTCCTAATTGGGATAAGTAGGGAAATGTCCATAATGCCCCACTTAAGTTGCACAAAATTCCATCAACAGGGATACGACTGACCCATACAATTCATACCTTCATATACAATTGGTTTCCACCACTCGTATCTAATCCTCACCCGTTTGGATTAGACACTGTCCAGTATACGAATCATCCACTAAGTTATGAGCATAACATATGATCCGTACCCCAGACCCGTATCCCTGGCAGAATGAAATACCAGGAGGATCAACCACTATCCACCATATGAGTCTCTGATACGACTCGTACCCTGCCCTATGACTCATACCCCTAAGTTGTAACATTCTAGTAACCTTAACTATCCCACCAACTAACACTGGTCTGCATACTACATGACCATACAACTTATACCCCAACATACAGCTCGTACCCATGAGTTGTATTGGGTCTGAAGAACGGGAATTCCAGGAAATTTTATAAGGGTCAAAACCCAGGATGTTTCAGTGTCCCTCACTAGGAACATTCTTCCCTGAATAATGGACAAGGTAGGGGTAACCACACATAGAATCATTTGAATTAGAAAACATATTCCCAATCTTCATAAAAGTTCAAAAACAAAGAGGCAAAGATATCAATTTTTCTTTTAACAAACTCAGAAAATAAAGATGTGTTTAAGAACTCATACCTTCCGCACGAATTCCAAAAGCAAAAAACAGATGTTAGTACTTAGACTTCATGTCCTCTTCCACTGCCCAAGTAGTTTATTCCACCTTATGGTTCTACCATAGAACCTTAACCGAAGCCACATTCTTGTTCCGCAACTAATGAACTTGCCTATCCAATATCTCAACTAGGACTTCTTCATAAGACAAAGAAGCTGAAATACCTAACCCTTCTAAAGGAACAACCAAAGAAGGATCACTAATCCACTTCCTCAACATGGAAACATGAAAGACCGGATGAACCAAACTTAAGCTGGATGGCAACTCCAATTCATAAGCAATATTGCCAACTCTCCACAAAATCACATAATGACCAATATACCGAGATCTGAGTTTCTCTTTTTTGCCAAATTGCACCACTTTCTTCATGGGAGACACCTTAAGGAACACTCTATCCCCGACCTCAAACTCTAAGTCTCTACGAATCACCTTCACCTTCTCCATTGCTTGGTAAACCAAATTTGGGACAAACATGTCCGCCTCACCAAGCTTAAACCAACTAATAAGATATTTACACCTCCTACCATACAATGCCTAAAAAGGATCCATACCAATACTCGAATAATAGCTATTGTTGTAAGAAAACTCCACCAAAGGTAGATGCTCAACCCAATTGCCACCATAGTCAATCATGCAAGCCCGAAGCATATTCTTTAATGTCTGAATAGTTTTCCTTGCTTGCCCATCCAATTGTGAACGGAAAGCAGTACTCAGACTAACCTTAGTCCCCAACCCTTTATGAAAACACCACCAAAAGTTAGACATAAAGATGCATAAAATGATCAAAAATAATCAAAGCAAGAACCCCATGCATATTCACAATCTCCTGAAGATATAACTTCGTATAATCTTCTGCCAGAAAGGTAGTTCACACTAGCAAGAAGTGTATAGACTTAGTCATCCTATCCACGATGACCAAAATCAAATCATAGTGATTTCAAGACCGAGAAAGATCGATAACAAAATCCATATTGATTACTTCCCACTTTTATTCGGGGAAATCAATTTCTTGATACAACCCTTTTGGCCTCGTGTTCTTAACCTTAAACCATTGACATACTATACACTTGGCCATGAAATTTTCCATATCTCTCTTCATGCCATTCCATCAATATATTTCCTTGAGATCATGATACATCTTAGTCAAGCTGGGATGAACGACATAGCGCGACTTGTGCACTTCATCCAAAATATTTTGTCACAACCCATCGACATAAAAAACACACAACCTCTCTTGGTACCATAAAGTACCATCACCACTAATCTTAAACACCACTATCTTTTGCCCACAAGCATCACTCTTGATTTTTATCAAAATAGTATGCAACACATGCTTCTCCTTAATCTCTGCACCAAGAGATGATCAAACCACCTCTTTGACTATTACAGTACCATCCTTAGAGTTTGACAGATAAACTCCAAGATTAGACAAAGGGTGAATATCCTTTATAAATTCTCTCTTTCTCTCTCTTACATGAGCCAAACTCCTTATGAATAACCTCCTAAGAGCATCATAAACCATATTAGCCTTACCTGGGTAGTAGTGAAGACTCATATCATAATCTTTGAGAAGCTCAAGCCATCTTATCTGCCTTAGATTAATCTCTTTCTGAGTGAACACGTACTGAAGACTCTTATGATCAGAAAAGATATCCATGTGAATACCATACAAATAATGTCACCATATTTTCAAAGCAAACACAATCGCCAATAACTCTAAATCATGAGTAGGATAATTTCTCTCATGTACTTTTAACTGCCAAGAAGCATAAGTAATCACCTTTCCATGTTGCATCAACATGATGATAGGCGGATTTACACGCCTATATCAATATATTTTGCCCATATTTGAGCCTAGTTTTGAGAACAAACTATATATTTCATGCACTTTTAGTCCTTTTTCCTATAAATGAGCTAACGAACATGATTAGTAAAGTTTCAGGTATAAATGATGCAAAATTCAGCATTTTATGGCTTACTTGACGCAAAAGAAAGCTCACGAAGGAAGGAAAGAGAGTTTACACGCCTAAGGACCAAAACTGCTGCATGGAAAATCTATCCCGAGCTAAAACAACATTTCTGAAGACTTTGGGAACTTACAGACACAAAGATGGATTTTGACAATGATACATTAACCTAGTACAATTGGGTTATGTATTTCATTAGTTTATTTGGATTAGGAGAATGTTATATTAACCTAGTACAAATGGGTTAAGTATTTCCTTAGTTTAGTAGGATTTGGTTATTTATTTCATTAGCATAGTAGGAGTAGGATAGGAG
Source organism: Capsicum baccatum var. pendulum (assembly GCA_030864225.1). Lineage (NCBI taxonomy): Eukaryota > Viridiplantae > Streptophyta > Magnoliopsida > Solanales > Solanaceae > Capsicum > Capsicum baccatum. The sequence goes on from CM061558.1 coordinate 63,248,965, forward strand.
TATTATAAATACCCTATCATGCTAGAGATCTTAATCAAGTCCTCCCTTAGTGGAGAGGCAAGTCCTCCCTTAGTGGAGAGACACATTCTACTTCTCAATTACAACTCTTCTAACCTTTCCATTAATTCTATTCTTCTTCTATTCTTAAATTCCACAACAAGAGAATCGTTACCAAGCCAAGGAAACATGCCACACGCCTATCACCTAAGCTACACGCCATTAACCAATAGTGTGATATAATAACAATGTCAATCGTGATCTCCTTCGCATTCATGGGTAACTAAACCTCTCTGTTGGGGTTATGGAAGCCGAATGAGTTACTATCTATTGCTGTGAGTTGATGAGTTCGTGACACGTATGTTGCTTATATCATTATTCTCTTCATATTAATGCAAATTCTTGTGGCTGTAGACACATAGAATAACGCCAGTCTAACATTTAACTTGTTCGAGAGAAAGGTTATTTGTCTGGAAAAGAGATAATGTCAAGGTAGTAGGACACCCTTTCCTATTAAAAAGCTAGTGCCGTAACTGGACTAACCTCTTGGAGAATTCATACCGTTAGACACGCTTTAATCTCGAGAGAGTTAAAGTGAAATAGTCCTTGTTTAGGTCGAGAGACGCTTGGATTTACCATCGACTACAATTCTCTATAAGAAATTGCATGTCAAGACTCTACACACTCATAGCCAATAGAGACGTATACCTCAAAAGGTGGACATAACCCCAACGCCTCAATTCTCATTGTTTACAACTCACGTAACAATCTTTCTCTCTTTACTTTGCTATTTTCAGCTTTTATTTCATTACTTTGGTTACTTATTACAATCCCCCCTTCTTACGAGACTTGCACCAAAAGTCTATTAATTTTGCTTACTTGTTGACCAAGCTATTCCCTGTGGGATCGACACCCAACCCAGGTTGGGTTCTATATTTGCTAACGACCGCTTTACACTCAAACGAGAGCTGTAGATTGAGCGTTATCAAAAATTGGCACCGTCGCCGGGGAATACGAGTGTCAATCAAGTTTGTGATAATTACTAGACCCTTTGGTCAAAGATTCTCGTACTTTTACTTTTAGTTGTTGTTTTTGTTTTTTTAGGTTTATTCAGTGCATCAATGGAGGCACAACGTGAAATTGAAAGGATGGCTGCTCAAGTGCATCAACAGAATATTGATAATCGTAGGCGAGCAACAAATCCTGACGATGAGGATCTGGGCGATGAAGAGCTACTAAACCCACGGCATACTGCTGAGATGGCGGCACCCATGCAGAGGAGAGATCATCAAGCGCGATTGAGGCCTGATCGCCGAGTTATGCAAATTCCTTTTGATGACGAAGAGGACGATCTAGACGGACCTGGTGCCACCGGAGCTATTATTCTTCCGCCATTAGCACCTGGAGCAAAGTTCAATATCACTAGCACCATGATTCAGCTTTTGCAACTCAAGGGATTATTTGGTGGACTAGCAGGCGATGATCCGAATATGCATCTGATCAACTTTATTTCTACATGCAAGTCATTCGACAATCCTGGAGTTGGACAGAATGCAATTCAATTACGTCTATTTCCATTGTCTCTGTCTGGGGAGGCAACTATGTGGTTGAATGGGCTGACTCCTGATTCTATTACTAATTGGAGGCAATTGAAAGACGCTTTCCTAGAAAGATTCTTTTCGTTATCCAAAAGAGCACAGTTGAGAGATGAGATCATCAATTTTTGATAGCTTCCAACTGAAGCTCTCCACGAAACATGGGTGAGGTTCAAGACGAAGCTAATGTGATGCCCAAACCATCATATGACCAATGTCCACTTGATGGAGATATTATACAGAGCATTGAATTCGGTGACTAAGCCAGTGGTTGATAATGCAGCAGGTGGATCATTTATGGACCTCACCTTTGTGCAGGCAAGCAATATGCTAGATCGGATGATGAAGCAAAGTAGAGCTTGGCATACCAGGGATTCTGAGGTAGCAAGCTCTACTGTATCTTTTGGCATGACTGCAGAGCAGAGGCGAAGACAAGAAGATCATGACCAAGACATGGCTCACATGAAAATTCAAATGGATCTTCTTACAAAGCATTTATTATCAGGGAAGACCAAAAAAGTTAAGGCCGTGGTATCACATGGAAGAGACGAATCTGATTCCAAAGAGGAGGCCAACTACTTGAACAATCAAGGGGGTTTTCGTGGGAATGCCCAAGGAAACCAAGGTCGGAACTATTATGATAAATCTGGAAGCAAAGACCAAGGTAGTTGGAAGAAAAATAATGAAAAGAGTGGTTTGTACGTTCCCCCTGGTAGACGTGATACCACCACATCTAATTCTGGGAGTATGGAAGACATGATGGCTAAGTTATTGAAAGGAGTGGAAGCAATGAGCGCGGGAGTTAATGAGGTGATTGATGATTTGTCCCCCATGAAGCAACTAGTTGATTCTCATTCCACTTCTATCAAGCAAATAGAGCAGCAATTGAGCCAACTTTCAGCAGCATTCAATCAAAGAAAGGCTGGCACCTTACCAAGCGATACTGTGCAAAACCCAAGGAATGATGGGTCATGCATGGCCATAACTACCAGAAGTGGTAAGGTGCTAGAAACTTCAGCAAAAGGCAAGCAAGTGGTTGACGAAGTGGTACGGTTTGATATATGCAAAACAATGAAGCAGCCCAACGATATGAATGAGTCATCTGTAGCTGATGTTCATTATGAGGATACGAAAGCATTATCTATAGAGAAACAACCTACTGTTGAGCCATTGTCTGCCGCGCTAATGAATGTTGAGCATGAGGATAATGAAGATTATGAAGAACTTATGGGTGATCTAACAGAAATAGAGTCTTATACTCCTAAGAAACCGGATTGTGATCTCAAGAATCAACCAACAGCGAAGACTCACTTTGACGAGCAACCAATGCTAGAATCGCAAGAGCTCCCCGATTATCTAAGGTATGTGTTCTTGGAAAGTAGAAATATACTTCCGGAGAGAGCAGATGATTTAAGTGAACAACACGTAGAAGCTCTCATCTCTGCTCTGAGGAGATACAAGAGAGCTATGGGTTGGACTATTGATGATATAATTGGTGACTCCCCGGAGAAACGTAGGAGCCATTTTGAAGAAGATCGCATGCCCACAGGTAAGCCTCATTGTCGTCTAAATCCTTTCAGAAAACGATCCATCACTTACCTCGACGAAGTCTGAGTACTCGAGGTAACTATGTCGAGCCACGACAATAAATAAGGTGCTAGATGGGAGGCAACCCATCGTTTTATCGTTTTATCGTTTATCATTTTTCCTTTCATTCTAGTACTTGTTTTGTTTTATGAAAAATCCAAAAATAAGAGTCGTGCCACGACCAAAACTAAGGCGCTTGGTGGGAGGCAACCCATCATACTAATCATTTTCATTTGGTTTTGAGCAAAAATAGGTGCAAGAAGTATTCAACGAGGAGATCGATTTCAATTGACGATTTGGACGCATTGTATGGTAAAGTTGGTAAGTTAGGAATGGTGATGCATAAGGCTATGGATTGAGCCTTTTCCTCGTCAAAATAGGCTTCGAGGAAGGCTAGGCCTTGGTAGAACTAGGCCACGAACGATGCACGACCTATCCTATAGCCTAAGGTCTCGGAATCTAGTGTGCTATACACTATGCGCCGCCTATTCCTAGGTATGCTTTTGACTATGCGCCGCCTATGCTATGGCATTTGGTCTCAGTATCTCATATGCCATAGACTATGCGGCGCATATGTCTATAAATGCCATAGACTATGCGGCGCATATGTCCCATTATGCCATAGACAATGCGCCGCATATGTCATTGATATGCCGAGTGATATGCGCCGCATATGTGGTGTTTTTGTCTCCAAAACCGATTGTAAATGGGTCATAACTCGACCCATACTCTTCCTATATAAAGGGGACTTAGTCTTGAAACATAACCACACTAAAAATTGACCTAAAGGCACCGCATTCCCTCTCCAAATCATCTCAAAATTTTTTTTTTTTTTTGCTCTTCCAATTCACAAAACCATCTCCACAAGCTTCAAGCAAGTAAGTACTCTCTTATTCTTCATTTATTTCTCGTAAGTATTATGTTGCTATGTCTATTATGAATTGATAAATCTTATAAGATTGTTGGTGATGTTCATGTGTTTGGATTATTGATACAAAATCATGTGAGTGAACATGTACGTAGGAAAATCTTGACTTGTTTCCGACTTGAAATTGGTTTTAATAGCATTGTTATAATATTTGCGGAATTACCATGGCTATAAACGTTGCTTAAGATTGTTGTTTGGATACTTACATGTTAGACTATCCCGGCCATCGGGATAAGACTTATAGTGCCTACCGACATAAGAGGTTGTGATTGTTGTAAGAATAACTATTCCATGTGGTACCCCTATGTAGTAGTGTTGTTATATCTAACATGAAAGTAGTCCAATGGCTGTAAGTAAGTGATGCATTGCTGATTTTCTTGTCGGAATACAATCCTAAAACGTATGTCGATGAAATCTGAGTACTCGACCTCTTTCACTTCACTGATTTGTGTTAACAAAACTAAGTGTGGGGTGGTACCGCTACTGCTTATGTATAGATTGTATCCATTGAGATTGTGCTACCATTAACGCTATTTCAAGTCTCAGGTACAATGGCACCTAAAGAGAGACAAGGCAAGGAGAAGGCTACCACTTCCCAAAAGGGCAAGAAAAGAGGCCGCAAGGAGCAAGGAGAACCCTCCCCGCTGCAAACACCTCGACTCACGCTTGGAATTAAGTGGGATACTTATGCGGAACTTATGAGGATGATGACTCTTATGATGATCCCAACGCAAGGGGTATGGCCCCAGACATAGAGGATAAGTCCGACCAACCAGGTTCCTCGTATTTATTTTCCACTGAGGACAGTGTCCCAACTAAGTGTGGGGTGGTGGTATTGCATGCTATACTTCTCTATTCACATCTATGTTTGTTTACTTTGTTTATTTGAGTTCGTTTTTTTGTTTGTTTCGTTTGACGTTTTTTTAAGTTTTTTTAGGAGTAAAATTTTTTCTAGCTTCGCATGAAATTATTTTGATAGGCAGCATGAGATTATAACAAGAGTATGTGCTACAATTGTGACTATTGAGACGTTTAGGCTCTAGTCGTGACTTATTATGTGATATTGTGTGATTCAATTCCTTCACTTGTTGGGTCGAGAGTCTATATTACTTCCAATCAAGTCGACCATGTGCCTTGTGTGTGTGAGATAATAGTATATTCTATGTATGTGGCTGATGCTAGAACTTGCCTGGTATGTATGCAAAGCGAAAATAAGGAGTGTAAGTTTAGGATATGATTTAGGCATTTCTTTGGCAACCTATATTTGTTTACCTTCAGTTTTACCTACCCATGGACATCATCCCTAGTTAAACCCTTTTTGAGCCTTTAAGCTATTTCTTTGACAACCTTGTATGTAAGCCTAATCCATTTTTTTCAAGATCGTAATTTGATCCAAATTCCTACGTGCTTTAAATTAAAAAAGTCATGTGACAACATAAGAGGAAATTGGGTAAGTATGATGCTTTAAATTGCAATGGTGCTTGAATGTGTTATGAAAAAGAAAGTGCTATCATAGGAGGTATGTTGTGAAAAGAAAAAGGAAAAGAAAGCTGAAAAGTGAGTTGTGCTTTAAAATTGAAAAACAAAAGAGGAGAACAAGGGTGGTAGAATAAAAGAAAGAAGAAAGGTTGAAAGAAAAAAGTGTCAATGATACAATGTGATGTATTAAAGTGCTTAGGAACCTAGTCACTATTCTTGGCCAAAATAGTCCTACCCGTCCCTTAGCCTACATTACAACCATCAAAAGACCTACTTGATCCTAATCTTAACATTCCGACATTTAGTGGAGTACTACATTAAGGGCAAGCCTATGGTCATCAGTTGCTACATATGAATTCTTTGTGAGAGTGAGAGCAAGGACATTTTGATACCCATGTTTGAAAAATATGCTATACTTGTGAGTGATTATGGGTATTATATTGTGAGACACACATGGTTGATGAGTTTTGGATAGTTGTATATGATTCTATACACCATAACGTTTGCATGCGAGTTGATCACTATCACGAGTCTATACTTGAGGTTAAATTGTTTCTACTAATGATCGGAAAACTACTCTTTGTTGATAATTGTTATGCTTGTCTTGAAGAATGTTTTGTGTTGTTGCTGTAAAAACCCTAAGTTGATGTTTAGAAGGACATGATATGTTTTTCGAGGACGAACAAAGTTCTAAGTGTGGGGTGTTGATGATAGGCGGATTTACACGCCTATATCAATATATTTTGCCCATATTTGAGCCTAGTTTTGAGAACAAACTATATATTTCTTGCACTTTTAGTCCTTTTTCCTATAAATGAGCTAACGAACATGATTAGTAAAGTTTCAGGTATAAATGATGCAAAATTCAGCATTTTATGGCTTACTTGACGCAAAAGAAAGCTCACGAAGGAAGGAAAGGGAGTTTACACGCCTAAGGACCAAAACTGCTACATGGAAAATCTATCCCGGGCTAAAACAACATTTCTGAAGACTTTGGGGACCTGGACCAAAACTGCTGCATGGAAAATCTGTCCCGAGCTAAAACAGCATTTCTGAAGACTTTGGGAACTTACAGACACAAAGCTGGATTTTAACAATGATACATTAACCTAGTACAATTGGGTTATGTATTTCATTAGTTTATTTGGATTAGGAGAATGTTATATTAACCTAGTACAAATGGGTTAAGTATTTCCTTAGTTTAGTAGGATTTGGTTATTTATTTCATAAGCATAGTAGGAGTAGGATAGGAGTATTATAAATACCCTATCATGCTAGAGATCTTAATCAAGTCCTCCCTTAGTGGAGAGGCAAGTCCTCCCTTAGTGGAGAGACACATTCTACTTCTCAATTACAACTCTTCTAACCTTTCCATTAATTCTATTCTTCTTCTATTCTTAAATTCGACAACAAGAGAATCGTTACCAAGCTAAGGAAACACGCCACACGCCTATCACCTAAGCTACACGCCATTAACCAATAGTGTGATATAATAACAATGTCAATCGTGATCTCCTTCGCATTCATGGGTAACTAAACCTCTCTGCTGGGGTTATGGAAGCCGAATGAGTTACTATCTATTGCTGTGAGTTTATGAGTTCGTGACACGTATGTTGCTTATATCATTATTCTCTTCATATTAATGCAAATTCTTGTGGCTGCAGACGCATAGAATAACGCCAGTCTAACATTTAACTTGTTCGAGAGAAAGGTTATTTGTCTGGAAAAGAGATAATGTCAAGGTAGTAGGACACCCTTTCCTATTAAAAAGCTAGTGCCGTAACTGGACTAACCTCTTGGAGAATTCATACCGTTAGACACGCTTTAATCTCGAGAGAGTTAAAGTGAAATAGTCCTTGTTTAGGTCGAGAGACGCTTGGATTTACCATCGACTACAATTCTCTATAAGAAATTGCATGTCAAGACTCTACACACTCATAGCCAATAGAGACGTATACCTCAAAAGGTGGACATAACCCCAACGCCTCAATTCTCATTGTTTACAACTCACGTAACAATCTTTCTCTCTTTACTTTGCTATTTTCAGCTTTTATTTCATTACTTTGGTTACTTATTACAATCCCCCCTTCTTACGAGACTTGCACCAAAAGTCTATTAATTTTGCTTACTTGTTGACCAAGCTATTCCCTGTGGGATCGACACCCAACCCAGGTTGGGTTCTATATTTGCTAACGACCACTTTACACTCAAACGAGAGCTGTAGATTGAGCGTTATCACAACACATAATGAAGACCCACCAGATCCTCCTTCTATTTTCTTTAAGGAACAAAAACTATATTTATTTTTGGTCATATGTCTATAAAATTCACTATCGATGAGCCGCATTCCTTTTCTATGGATTTTATGGATATGTTCCTACAAAATAAGAAGATTAATTACATTTAGGTACCCAAGTGGTCTTTTTTCCTTGAGTGTTAGATGTACTTCCTTTAGGTCTCCAAACATACATAACTTTAGACCTTTGTCTACATCTATATGATTTGTGCCCCCTCTATCCACAGGTATAATAAACTCTTCCTTCAAAAGATAAAGAGGTTTTGGATGATTCAAATGATCCTGATGAGGAACTTAATTTTTTTAAAAGATTTTAATCTTATGGAATTGTTACTTGGTAATTTTATTATGCCATTTAATTGCTTTTTTACATCATCAAGTTCTTCTTGAATTAAGCCAATTTTGATTTGACATGCCTCAAGTAAACTTGCCAGTTTTTTTATTCCTCCTCAAGCTTTCATTTCAAATAAGATTCCCAATTTTTCTTACTTGAGAAAGTTTATTATATTCATGTATATAACTTTTTAAAGCTCATTAGTAATTATATCTAGATTTGAGTCAAGAATGTTACAGCTTTAGGGTCTTACCTCGGTTGATTCACCTTTTATGATGAAGCACATGTTGGTTGCTTTTGTTTCTTCCTCAATTTCATCTTCATCACTCCAAGCCCTAAATTTTTTGTTTCTTATAGATGATCTTCTTTTCAATTCTAGACAGTCTTATTAAAAGTGACCTAGCTTTCCATAGTAATAGCAGCGATAATCATTCCTTGTCAATTTATTATTGTTAACTCCTTGGAGTTTCTACTCTCTTTGTTTCAAGATTTATCTTACTCTGAGATTTATAAGATTCATTCCTTCACTATTGGCTTCTTCTAGGAATTCTTCTTCTCCAATTGTTACAACATTGAAGGCTACTTGTAATACCCTAATAGATTCTAGACACGTTTCCAGCTTCTAGATACATGTTTATAGGGGTCCAAGGAATTAATTTCATACTAATTACAAAAGACATAACTATTTTGAGGCTCCAAGAATTCAAAGATTTAATTGTTTGCCTTCTTGAGTCTGAAACATTAATTTATGAGTTAACATATGTTTAGGGATGTTAAAAGGGTCATCTGGGAGAGTTTTAGAATTTTTGAAATAGTTTTAGGGTGTTTTTATACCTCAGAGGAAGAATGCCTTCATGTTTTAGATGTGCTACGAAGGATGGATATCCATGATAGCCTCCGTGCCACAAAGGTTAGTCTTTGCGATAGCCTCCTCCCATGGAGGTTGTATTTTTTTGCATTCATAATTAAGGGTCCAAGGGGCATTTTGATCTTTCCCTCTCACCCCAAACACCCAATTAACTAATTAAAACCCTAAGAGGGGCATCAATTGCCCCATTCTCCATCTGTTATCATATGTAAACTCATCTTTTTTCCCAAGAATGTAAAATTCAAGCTTCTCTTCAAGGATTCAAGCATTCAAGTTCCAATTCCAAGCTTTTTTCTTCAAGAATTCAAGCAATTAAGGTATGTGAGGTATTCATTAATGGGTTCCTTTCACCCATTGAGTCCCAAAATCCTTTTTCTTTTCAAGTATGAATATTTTATCCTCTTTTATGTAATAACAGAGTTAATTATAAACTTAATATATGTTTTCTTAGTAGTTTTGAATTCAAGCCATGTTAATAAGTTTCTCCATGTGAATTATGCACTTTATGCTTTAAATTCCATCACCCATGTTATGTATAGTTGAAACCATGTTAACTTACCAATTTATGAATTAAACCATGTGACCATGTTATCCTCCCAAGTTTAACGTATCCTCATGCCTAAAAATCATAGCTTATGTTAATTTAGTGAAATGTCCTATGTTTGGGTCTTTGAATCATGACTTCCTACCAGTTTTAAATGATGTTATTGTATTTAAAGTGTCATTCAGTACTGGCGGGTTATGAACACCCGATACCTATATGTTTTTACATGTTTCCATTTTCAAGTAACAAGGAATTCAAACCATGATTTTATTATCATATTCAAATTATCATGTTCATGTTGAGCACTTATCAGTACTATACCATGTCATGTTAAGCAAATAATAATACCAGTGTCATTGAATTGGGAGTAACACTTAGCACCAATCAAATATAGGGATTACGCCCCCATCAGTTAGGAATGAGTCGCTAGTAGTAATCCCTAAGTTCCAGACCTACGACGCCTCCATAGATTATAAGGGGTCTCCCATCAGTTAGGAGTGACACCCTCGTCCTTTGAGACATCAGCCTTTTGGATCCACATCATCAATCATGTGTTGGTACCCATAGCAAGGTACCAACACCCTTTCAATTGGGATTATAGGTTGGACCCCAATAGCTTAAATTAGGGCATATAAGTTGTAGTTAGCTTCCACAGTCTCAGTTCAGTATGAAGACTATATCAGATCAGGTTTGTATGACCAAGTGTACAATTTTCATACATTCAATTACTCATGTTATACAGATTATCTCAGTTCATGATTTACTTGGCTTGCATTTTTTTACATGTTCATGCATCCATGTTTAGTATCTGCATGTATTTTAGTTAGCCTTTCTCACATACCAATACATTCAAAGTACTGATCACATACTCTCTTTTGTATTATATTGATTTTAAATATAGGTTCAGATGCCCAGTTCCTTGATCGTCCTTAGCAATCTCAAACCCATTTAGCAGTATTAGTAGTGAGTCCTTATCCACCGAGGACAAGTTATGGTTAGTTATTTTCAGTATTTCTTTCATTTTAGTCATTCGGAGTTATTTGGGGGTTTGTCCCATCAACTCCACATGTCTTAGAGGCTTTCAGCTAGATGTTTCAAATATTTAGATTTTATTCAAGTATCTTTTATTAGTAATTCATACATATTGGTATTTGTTTCATTATCCCCCCTTGATAGTTATTATATCAGTTCAAATTCCGTATATGATACTTTATCATTATTTTATTCAGTGCTCACAGCAGGTACCATATCATGGGTTAGCTTGGGGTCACTCGATGCCTTAAGCACCATGTCGTGACTAACGAGTATCCTTGGGTCATGACATAAATGGTTTTTTTCTTCCTTATTGTACCTGTTGATATAATTTTGCTCATAGGCAATAAGATTACCTCGTAATTCATCGTACGTCATATTGTGGAGGTCCCCGACTTCTAGAATGACAGCTTTGATTTCTCATACTATGTGAAGGCTTCTAAAATTTTGGACTTGTAGGATATGTGGATAGATCATCCTTAATGATTTCAGCTCATATATGATTCTGCTGAATCTAGCAAATATTTATTCCACGCTTTCATTTTCTTCCATTTTGAAAAGTTCATACTCATTAACCAGAGCACTGATTTTTTTCCTTTTTGACTTTGGTGATCCCTTCATAGGTTACTTCTAGTTTGTTCAACATCTCTTTTTCAATTTCATGGGTTGATATTTTATTATATTCTTCTCCACTCACTGCACAAAGAATTAAACTTATAGCTCTTACATTAGCTTGAATTACCTCTTGTTGTTCTTTGGTGACTTCGAAGTTTTTTAGGTCCTCTACATACTGCTTGATTCCTTTTCCTTGCCCTTCTATTTTTCTTTGAGTCCTGAAATGGGTTTTGGTCCCTTCTTAATGACAACGCATGCTTGAAACTCATTTGATTGAATAAAAATTCTGAATCTGTTTCTCCAATAGAAGTAGTGATGTCTATTCAAATATGGTGGTCTTGTGGAGGAGTGACCATCTTGAAGGAGATCTCCTAGAATTTGATAGTTTGCCATTTGATCTTTACTCATGTGTGGTTAAGCAACACTGTTGGTGAGACCTGCTATGATATCAATTGATATTCAAGAGGGGGTGAATTGAAAATTTTCCTTTGAGTCGACTAAAAAGTCTTCACAGATGACTTACCTGCAAATTAGCATACTTAACAAAACATATTGCATTTAAGTGAATAATAAACTAAATAAGTAATTTGAAATAAGAATACAAAGATTTATCCTAATTCGGAACACCAATGTGGTGCCTATTTCCAGTCTCCTTAGGTTTCAAAGTTTCCATAGATCTTTTCAAAGTGAAGTCAGAGTACAAGGGTAGTGAACAAGTTCTAAAGCTTATTTTGATTTTCAAATCTTGTGACACAGCCTCAATCAGTATGACTAAGTTGAATCGATCTTAGTCTTCTGTAACTATTGTAAATTAAGAAGTACAAAGCTTTATGGAGACTAAGATAGAGACACACTAAGAATTTTCTTTGAAGTTGATTGTCTGCTTCGACCTTCAGTCTTTTATTTTATACTCTTTAGCTACTTCGGCTTCTTTTCTTTATAAGAAAACCCAAGAGATTTTGTCTTAATCAAGGATTTGAATTGATTCCTTAATTGAGGGATGGCACCATATGATATGTCAAAAATAGATATGTTCATATGTGGTGCAACCTTCTTTTTATAGCCATACATGTTCATATCAAAAATGTCCATGTAGAAGGTGTGGTCTTCTTTCCTTGTGAGTGAATGTTTGCCTCATTTTGCGAGATATTCTTAGAGATTCTAGGGTATCTTAGAGTTATTCCTTAGAGATCCTTTTTGATCGACTGTATTAGCAGTGTATCCTTTAAGATATTTGTTTATTAGTTTGTCTTTATTAAAAGGATCTCTAAGGAATAAATATAAGATACCCTAGAATCTCTAAGAATATCTCACAATTTGGGGCTAGTTTGTTTATTAGTTTGTCTTTATTAAAACATGAGAATGTGGGGCTAACACCATCAACACTAGAAGAGCTCTAGAATCTATGTCATTCTATCATGAACTTTCTTGATATATTTTAGGAACCCATCCGTGAGGGACCTTTGAATCTTCCTTAGCCCCGAATTTATGCCAAAACCTTTAACTCTATCACCTTTTAATCACCATGTCAGATTTTTTTATAGAGGAGTCAAAACATCTAGAGTCAAACTGTAGGAACCACCGATCTGCTAGAGCAGAGTAATACTTTGATCTTACCATTCGAAGAGTTCCATCATCTTTCTCCGTTGGACAACCAACAACCTCACCATATCTTTTAAGTTCAATTCAGTATTATATTCATTATTTCTTCAACCTTTATTATCAAAATCATCTACATAGTTGGGAGTCTGTTCCTTAGAGTCATGAAAGTTAAAATGTCCATGAGGCACACTATTGTGATCGCTATAAGTTGGGGTTTAATTTATTCCCTGATAGGCAGTTTACCTATCGTCTAAGGAATATCTGCTCATTGTTTTGAATTAAACTGTTATTGCACTGATTGTCATTGAATTGTTGGTCAATATTGGTCGTGGTGTTTGTTTTGATGTTGGTGTAATTTTCTTTAAAAGAAAATTCTAACAAGTCAACAAGTAGATGATAAAAAGATCAAAATAACACCACAATTTTCCTAGCTCTGTGATGGATATCAAACTGTTCACCCATAAAATGATACAATTTAATTTATCAAAGTAGTTTAAGGGAATTAGATTGACCTTGTAAATGAAGTAACAATAAAACAAATCATAAAAAAATTAAGGTAATGGATATAAGAGGAAGAAAATGATCAAGTTGTGTATTAGATCCTGAGAATCAGGCATTGATGGACTAAGTACGGTTACACACTGACTGGCGAGAATCTCGGCCTATTCTGAACCTAGACAGGCTATGCCAGTAAAGCATCAATCTCAGTAATGTTGATCCAGTGCCTGCTCCACCTAGTAATAAAAAAGGCAACCACTTAAGGCCCCCAAATTTAAGGGCTCATTTTTTTAAGAAATAATAAATTATAGGCTTTTATTAAAAGATTATTTGTAGAAAAATACTTTTTATATAAAAATAAAGAATTATTAGAAGTTTTTTGATGTATATAAAGTATGTCTCCATAAATATTAACTGCATTAGTTATATTAACAAAATAATTGGTCTATAATATTTACAACTTTACATATCAAAATTCAAAATATAGACTTTATTAACAAAATAATTTTCTTTTGAAGTCTCCATTTGATTTTTTGTCTTAGATCACCGATATGATTGAGCCGCCCCTGAGTGGATCGCAAAATCTTTCTGGTCTGAACATTCCTTGGTTTCTCAGGGAAATTTATTCAAGACTTCCTAACCAGACCGTTATGACGAGATTTATCGTCTCACGTGTCGCCGTACAATTTGTCCACCCAAAAAGGATCTTTTTTACCCTATATATAAACTAAAAACATTACTTTCTCCGTTTTTAAGAAATTGACCTCTTTTGATTTGACATGAATCTTAAGAAAATAAACGATTTTTAAATCTTGTGGTTTTAAATTAAAGTTATGTCAAATGTATCAAAATTGAAAAGCTAAAATTAAAGTATTACCAAGAAAAAAGTATTCTTTTTTAAACGAACTAAAAAGGAAAATATACCATTTTTTAATCGGAGGAATTAAAATTTAATAAGAAATAATACTTAAAATATACTCACTCCATTTATTTTTATTTGCTCCATTCGAGTGGTGTTTATATTCCTAAATACTCGTTTCTTAAATCTTTCAAGAATAGCTTGAACAAAATTTTTCTATTATTCTCTTGTTCAATAAATGTAATTATTAATGAATCAAAAAGAATTATAAAATTTAATTAGGGATATATTGATAAATTATTTTAAATTTTATAGAAGTAGGAGATTTATTAATGAGTGTGCCCAATCCAGATAGAGTAAATAAAAAAAGTGGTGCGAGTATAACTTGTGTATCTGGAACATCATGACAAAAAATGTCTATGTTAAATAATCTGAAAAAGAGGAACAAAACTGTAGGCAAATCAATTTGATGCTGGAGAAAAATGGAACCAAAAGGATACAGCTAGGAAATCCCTCTACTTTCTTTTCCTGGATTCGCGCTCTCTTTGTTTTTAATATGGAAACAGTTTATCTGCATTTCAGAATGCACATGACTGTAATCAGATTATTATTATTATTATTATTATTATTATAAATATGATATATGATACTTTGCAGCCTCCTGATGAATCAAAATATCGAAAGGAAAGAACATTTATTTGTCAATTAACTTGAGTGTAGTTTAGTATAAAGGAAAGTTTCATATGAAAAATATTATTTACATAACTTTTTAAAAATAATACTTTTTTTTAATATTTGATAATTAAATAATAAAAAAATTATGAGGATAGAAGTAATCTGAGTGGGGTATAGGGAATGAGGAGTGGGGGTGACTTGGGGTTACAGAGTTTTGGGGTTTGGGGGTTGAGAAAATCACTTGTGAAATATTGGACAAGACACAAGTGTTTAGATATTTTTTTTGTTGTTTTATTATTTATCTTCTTGCATAATATATATACATACATATATATATATATACATATATACATACATACATACATAAATATATATATATATATATATATATATATATATATATATATATATATATATATATATATATATACATTGGTTCACATAGAATAAGATCATCAAAAATATTCCCCAATATTTTGCTTCAATTATTTCATGGTATCAGAGCGGTAGCTTGATCCAATCTCTCTTCCTCCCTTCAAGCATCACTTGATTTAAATGGATCAACATAGTACTACAGGTATGGTTAAAATTACCACTGCAGCTCTTACTACAGCTGAAATTCCTACTGCACCTGGGATCAATATGAATCATCCTTACTATCTTGTCCCTTCAGATTCACCTGGTATGACCATTGTCAGCTCCATCTTTGATAGAAGAGGAATTCCAGGGTGGAGAAGAGGAGTATTGATATCTTTATTGCAAAAGAAAACTTGGATTCATTAATGGAATATGTAAAGCACCAGATCTGAATGCAACTGACTATGAACAGTGGAGTTATTGTAATGACATGGTGATATCATGGTTGCTCAATTCTTTATCAAGGGAGATTGGGGATAGCGTGATCTATTAAAAGACGGCCAAAAAATTATGGGATAGCTTAGAGCACAGGTTTGGTAGATCTAATGGTACTAAGCTATGTCATTTGCAAAAGGAGATCTCAGAACTGGTTCAGAAAACTAACGACATAGCAGGAAATTTTACTAGTCTAAAGAGACTTTGGGATGAATTAGAGTCTCTTAATCATACTATTTGTTGCACTTATGAGTGTACATGTCAAGGAAAAGAAAAGCTGGAAAAGTCCTTAGAAGATCAAAAGCTAATCAAGTTTCTAATGGGGCTTAATGATGCATATGCACAGGAAAGGGGAAATATCTTAATGATGAACCCCTTGCCAACTATTGATCATGCATATTCACTACTACTTCAAGATGAGAATAAGAGGGAAGTGTTTGTGAATTCAACTCTTTCAACTGAATCAGGAGCTTTCATGGAAATAACTCAAGGAAGATTCAATCAAAAATTTGGAAATCAAAATATCAAATCAATAATCCCAACACAAAATTTTGCAGGAAACAACTACCAAAGAAATGGGAAACCCATGCCCAAAGAAAAACAAAGAAAAGCCAAATATAATCGTAATGTGACTTGTACTTACTGTGGTAAGGTGGGGCATGATTGTTTTAGGCTTCATAGATTTCCATATGATTTTGAATTCACAAAAACAAAGAGTTATCCAGGTTCTTCAAAAACAAATGGTGTGACTACAGGAGAAGATATGGAGAAACAAAATATTGCACCGAAGGAGACACTTACCAATATATACACTTCATTCATGAATATGAACAAAGACCAATATGCAAGCTTAGTTTGGCAGGTGGCAAAGAACATAAAGACAGGAACCTCAAATACAGGTTTTAATCCAAATGCTATTGTTGGTACTATTTTGAAATATCATGGAAAATGTTTTTCTGTGCTCAATACTAGGACGTGGATTATTGATTCAGGGGCCTCAGAAAATATGTGTTATGATGCTAGGTCCTTTGTTTCTTTAAAAGCTCTTCTTGTGCCTTTAAGTCAGACCTTTCCCAATTCTTTTAAAATCATTGTTACTCATATAGGGAGTGTTCCTATTCTTCCAAATTTGATTTTGGAAAATAGTTTTCATGTTCCTGGCTTCAAATATAACCTTTTATTTGTTCATAGGTTATGTTGTCAATATAAATGTGATCTATTATTGACTCTTAGTGGTTGTGTCTTACAGGACCCTTTAATGAAGAACACTCAAGCTTTTGGTGAAGTTAATGAGGGATTATATCTATTGTATCCTAGTAACTCTAAGTGTCATGAATATGTTGTTTCTTTTCAAAAGGAAAGCAATTCCAACTCTAGTCCTAGTTCAGTTTCAACTTCTTTTCCAGTTTTGGCAAATGTTGTTCCTAATGTAGACTTAAGATTAGGGCATTTGCCTTATTCAGCAATGAAGAAGTTGAGTTTTATTCATTTTACTTCTAATGCTCCTCTAGTTTATGATGTGTGTCCTAAAGCTAGACAAACTAGGTTGCCTTTTCCTGTTAGGAAAATTCAGTCCAAAGGGTTGTTTGATTTAATCCATATTGACACATGGGGTCCATATAAGTGCTCTACTTACAATGGCTATAGATATTTTCTTACCATTGTTGATGATTATAGCAAGGCAACCTAGACTTTTCTGCTAAGTTCTAAAAGTAAGGCCTTTTCTATTCTGAAGAATTTTTTGGTTATAATTGAAGATAATTTAATTTCAAAGTGAAGGGTATCAGATCTGACAATGCTTTTGGATTGCAAAAAGGGACCCAAGAGAGCTTATTTCTGTAGTCACAAAGCATTATCCATCAAACTTCATGTCTAGCCACTCCACAACAAAATGAAGTGGTAGAGAGAAATCTCAAGAATCTTTTAGAGACTGCTAGAGGATTGATGTTTCAATCTAAATTTCCAGTCTCCTATTGAGGCGAGTCTATTCTTACAGCAACACATTTAATAAATAGGTTTCCCTTTAGTGTTCTTCGGGGGAAGACACCCTATCAAGTTTTTTTGGGGAGGGAACCTAATTATGAAGAACTCAGAAGCTTTGGTTGCTTGTGCTACTCCAATACTTTGTCTTAACACAGGACAAAGTTTGATTCAAGATCAACAACTTATGTCTTTCTTCGATATCCACAAGGACAAAAGGATACAAAATTTTGGACATTGAATCCAAAAAAGTTTTTATCTCTAGAGATGTCCATTTTCATAAACATATATTTCCTTTTGCTTTCAAAAAACCCCTTCACAGAAATTTGCTTTTTCACACAGATTTTACCACTATTCCCATAAATTAAGATGATCATGCATATGCATAACCTAGTCCACACAGTTCCCAGCCATTCCAATAGCCTACACCTATATCACCCACTACAGAACCTAATTAACCTCATCTTTCCATTCCACCCAACACACCTCCTTTACCCAATCCTAATCCTTTATCAACCACTCCAATAAGAAAATCAATAAGAGTGACTCAAAAACCTACATACCTTCCAGATTACATTTGTAATTCTTTGGTTTTAACTGATTTCACTAATTCTTGTTTCATCAATCCTACTAAAGTAACATCCTATTATTTTAGTTCTTTGTCTCTTTCTAATCAACAATTTTCACTCTATTTCGAACATTATTGAACCCAACAGTTATGCACAGGCTTCTCAGCATGAAGGGTGGATTGATGCTATGAAATAGGACATTACATCTTTGGAGGTAAATCACACTAGGGATGTAGTTCAACTCCCCCAAGGAAGAAATATTTACCCTATAAATAGGTGTACTAGGTAAAGCATAGATCAGATAAAACTATTGAAAGGCTAAAGGCAAGACTAGTAGTGAGGGGGGACATTCAACAAAAGGGTGTAGATTATACTGAAACATTCTCTTCGATGGTCAAGATGGCCACCATTAGATGTTTACTTACTATTTTTGTGAAAAGAGGTTGGAAGGTCAATCAATTGGATGTTTCTAGTGACTTTTTACATGGAGACCTGCAGGAAGAAGTCTATATGTAGTTTCCTGTGGGAATGGAGTTTCCTAGTCCTAAATCAGTTTGTCTCTTGAAAAAATCTCTTTATGGGTTAAAACAGGCATCCAGACAGTGGTATGCTAGATTAGCTGGGGCACTAACTTACAAACGTTACACTAGCTCTCTAAATGACTATTCTTTGTTTTACAAAAGGTCAGGTGAGCTAATTTTTATTATAGCAGTATATGTGGATGACATTTTTATTACTGTGGATGATGTTGATAAAATTCAACAAATTCAAGCATTTCTTCACAAAGAGTTCAAAGTAAAGAATTTGGGGGAAATCAACTAATTTTTTAGGAATGGAAATCCTACGAGAGAAGCATGGTTGCATAATCAGTCAAAGAAAATTTACCTTAGACCTTCTTCATGAGTTTGATTGTTCTGGACCTCAGGTATCTTCACCTCTTGACCCATACACCTAGATGACTTCGGAAGATGGGCAACCCTTGTCTAATCCTTCTCTTTATAGTCACCTAGTTGAAAAATTAATTTACTTAACCCCCACTAGGTTAAACCTTTATTTTGTTGTGCTGACCTTAAGTCAGTACATGCAACAACCCAGAGATTCCCACTTTTCAGTTGCTCTTCGAGTCTTAAGATACCTCAGAACAGACCCGGGTCAAGGAATCCTTTTACCCTCAAATGCCTCTTTTGATCTCCTTGCCTTTTACAACTCAGATTGGGCCTCCTGTCGAGATTCCCATTAGTGGTTTTTTTATTTCTCTTGGTGGTGCTCTAATTTCACAAAAATCTAAGAAGCAAGCATCCATCTCTTTATCTTCTACGGAAGCCGAATACAGATCGATGCATAGTGATTGTTGAAATCACTTGGGTGGTGCATCTCCTTGATGATCTATTTGCACCACTGACGTTACCCATACCTGTGCACTGTGACAGTCAAGCAGCCATAAATATCGCCAAGAATTCCATCTTTCATGAAAGGACAAAACATGCAGAATTGAATTGTCATTTCATGAGGCAACAATTCACGTCTAGTTTTATTACTATCTCTTTCATTCCATCAGATCATTTGGTTGGGATCTATTCACTAAACTTCTATCCAGTGGATTGCATCGGACTTTATTGAACAAATTGGGGGTTGCTCCTTCACCCTCGAATTTGAGGGGGGATATTGGACAAAATAAAAGTGTTTAGATATTTTTTTGTTGTTTTATTATTTAGCTTCTTGCACAAGATACATGTATTTTTATTATTTAGCTTCTTGCACAAGATATACGTATATATATACATTGGTTCACAAAGAATAAGATCATCAGAAAATTTTCCCACTATTTTGCTTCAATTCCTTCACTAAATTTGTTTTTGTCATGTTATTTTCTTGATTATTTAGAGAAAATATGTTTGATCAATCAATCAAAAAAAAATCCCTTTTCTATCAAATACATCCTAAGCAGTATCCTAGAAGATATAAAAGTTTAACTTTTATATAATGATATGGTAAATCTGTAACCATGGTAAATATATAATGTATTCATTTACTCCTCTGTTTTCTATTTAATTTATTTTTTGTTACCTTTGCTTTCTCAAAAATAATGAGTATTTTGATATATTTTTAAAAGATTGTGCATTTGTGTTGGTATTTATTTTATTTTATTTTTTGCAGTTACAACCTTTTAATTGCTATCTAATATCTCGAGAAAGAAAAAAAAATATTGTTATCACTTACTAGGAAAATATATAGTACTGTAGTAATGTTAACTAGATGTTCTTGAAATTCCGTGGAATTGTTTTATTTGTTTTCAGGAAAGTATATTTTCTCTCTAGTTTTGATTCTAGAGCAAGGTAATCTTCAAATCTTTTCTTCTCGTTTTGTTCCTGATTCATAGTCTAGTATTTATTTTGGGTTTCAATTAAATTCATACTCACCCTAAAAATATCACTTTAAATGGTAAAACACTTTCTATTAAAGATGATTGCATTTTCAAAGTTGAACTCCAAAGATTTTAGTTGAAAATGATGGGATATACTTACCAATAGGGGTGTTAGTTGAACTCCATAAAACCCATAATGTTTATCAATCTACTTCTGCAGGTACAAGCAAGGGAGTTAGGAAAACACAAATATGAACCTAAACAAGCTATTTGATAAACCATATATACCAAATACATCAAAAGATCTCATGTTTATACCCCCACAAATTACCACATACCGAGATAGTTTATTGCAAATCAAATCAAATCGATATTTAGTTTGATTTAATTTTATTTGATTTTGAATTTTAAAAACCGACTATATTTAGTTTGGTTATGGTTTTACTAAAAAAAATCAAAAACAATCAAACCAAACCGATAAATTATAGGAAAAAATACATAAAGTAGCATACTTAAGTATTAAATTAAAAAAAAATACTTTTATCAAATTACATTTTGTAGCATATGTATTTGTATTTTTGTAGCAACAATTTACAAAAATACAAAATACATATCGATCATAAGGGCAGTAAAAATCATATGTATTTGTATTTTTGTAGCAAAAATTTACAAAAATACAAAATACAACTTGCTATATTATGTAATTATAAAACTGTTGCTATGAAACTCATAATTAAGGGGATAAGATGCTATTTCTGGATTTTGCATTAAATTATATACATAATTTTTATAATTATTTGAATGTATAATATTATTTTTTCATAAATAATTTTAAATATTTTATATTTTTTAATCATTAATTTTGTTTTAGCCTACTTATTTCACATGCACTACAATACTTTTAGATCTCATTTCTTAAAAAGTATGTCCAACCTCAACACTTTAAGTCTAATTATCTAATTATATATGTGTGATGTGGTGTATTGTCAGTTTTTAATTTTCTTTACTAAGACATTCATCTACTCTTCAACGGATTGTCCCTTTGATTATTTAAATGTTGACCTTTCTATTTAAAGATGTATATTTCTTCTATGGATATTAGACAAGTAAAGTGAAAGAACCTCTACAATTATGCAACGTAAACATGCTAAAACTTGAGAATAGTGCTGAAAATTAATAAAAGATTTACATACATTCATCTTGTGAAAATAGAGAGAAATTTATTGATTTCTAAAGTTCATTCGAAATAGTTGTCTCATGTCATCGATTTATCATTAGCTAATCATAAACAGAAAAATTAAACCAAACAGATGATTTTTTATTTCATTTAGTTTGGTTTGATTTTAGTATTTTAAAAATCGACTTAATTAGTTTGGTTATGATTTTAATTAAGAATCGGTCCAAACCGAACCATGAACACCGTTATTTACCAAATCGAATCTATGGGCACGTTTGAAAAAATAAAAATTATATGGAAATGGGAAAAGATGGCGAAAATATATTTTAGGGGTCGTTTGGTTTGAAGACAAGTTATGCGGGTATTAATTATGTTGGGATTAGTTGTCCTGGGATTAGTTATCCTGATATTAATTTTTAGTTGTTGTTTAGTTTGTGGTACTAAAATAATATACATTGTGTTCGTTCTAAGAATATATTATTTGTTTACAAAAATATCTTTCACCTTATATATGTGAAAAGTGATAATCAAAGAATTTGGGGGTAATTTTATTATTTTATGGCTTTTTCCCAAGATAAATTATCTTGGAATTATTATACCACCAAAAGGATGGAATAACTTATCCCGATACAATTTATTAATTTCGGAATAAGTTATTCTGAACTTGGCAACCAAATAATACACCAAAAAATCTATCCCTGGACTATTTTTTTTCAATCTCGAAACTATTTATTTTAATACCTTACACCAAACGACCCCTTAGTTTCTAGAGAAAATTGAAGGAAAGGTGTTTTTTAAGTCTTGAATGAAGGATTGGTGACATTGACCAACTTAACGGGTCAAACATCATTAGAAAACTTAATTAAGTTAATTATGGACTTGATTAATATGTTCAAAACTTTCTAATCTTTTCAAAAATATAAATCAACTCACACCCCTCTTCAATCCAAATCAACTAGTCTCTCTCCTCTCTCTGTCTCTCGACAGCTTCTCTTAACTCTCTCCCAACCAACAGTTCTGCAAAATTCTCCCTTCAATCTCCAGTGACTTCAACCTTCGGTGAAAAATAGTCGGGCGAGTTCTCTTTCGACTTTCAACTGTCAATCGACGTGAAGACTTCTCCGACGACAATAACTTTGAGTTCTTTGTCGTCCCATTTCTTTTTTCACAGGTAAAAAATTGTAAAAAAATAGAGAAACCTGAGCCAACTGCTCTTCTAGTATTGAAATATGGGTTACTCTAATTTCAAGCATTTCTTCTTGTTGTTGTCGTACTGGTGACTCAAATTTATTAGTGATTTTTATTCACAGTTGATGTTCTTAGCAGCATGTGTGTGTATGATGTGTTGGTGTTACTGGGTTGATTGTTGTTTGTCTTGGTAAAAATGGTATTGCAACAGATAAAACATATTATGTAACAGATTAAAACATCTGATGCAACAGATGAAAATATCTAATACAACAGATGAAAATATTTTATGCAACAAATTAAAATCAGATGCAACTATAAAAATCTGATACAACAGATGAACAATCTCAGATCATTCATCTGTTTCGACAGACGAGTTTTCTATTTGGAAAAAATCTAAACAATATTGATCCAACAGATAACTCATTTTGCAACAGACGAGAGATATGTTTCAACAGTTCAGTGATCCATTGTAATTGTCTCCAATGGTGTACTCATTTGTTTTAATAGGTCGGTTATATGTTGCAATAGATAGCATACCTGGTGCAACAAATATGTGATCTGTTTTTACTATTTCCAATGGATTACTCTTCCGTTGCAACAGGTTGGTTTTATATTTTAACAGATAAAATACCTGGTGCAACAGATTTGTGATCTGTTATATTGTTTCCAACGAATTACTCGTCCATTGCAACAGGTTGGTTATATGTTGAAATTGATAAACTACCTAGTGAAATATATTTGTAATCTACTATTACTGTTTCCAACTGATTACTAATCTGGTGCAGCAAGTTGGTTATATGTTGCAACAGATAAACTACCTGGTGCAACAAATATGTGATTTGTTACTACTGTTTCCAATGGATTATTTATCCTTGCAATAGATTGGTTATATATTTGAACAGATAAACTACCTGGTGCAACATATTAGAGATCTATTTTTATTGTTTCCAATGGCTTACTCATCAGTTGCAACAGGTTGGTTATATGTTGCAATAAATAACATACCTGGTGCAACATATGTGTGGTCTGTTGGAACTATTATTTTACTATCGTGCATGTTAGATTTATTATTATCCCTTTTTAACGATGCATTAATAAATTATAATCTATTTTATGTTCCTATTAATTTAAGATAATATGGCTCTCAAAAGAAAAAAAATTGAATCAAGTCCAAGTAAAGGAACAAATGCAGTAGATCGGCTACTTCCACCACTCTATAACCTTATTTTACAAGCATTATCTCAATCAAGAGCAGAAGATAATAAACACGGGGGGAGGAATGTCTCACAAGGGATGATCCAAATGCTAATAGACCTTCCGCCGAAGAGTTAGTAAAACCTTCAGCATTGATCTTTATCCTGTGATTTTTTCGTTAAGTCAACCATGGAAAAATATTTCGACGCCTTCAGAAAAATACTTCGAGAACAAAAATTGGATGCTTATTTTAGGAAAAGCTGCTTTGAGCAATATCTTGATTTGCTGGTGGACAACAATGCTCGTTTTCAGATGAAAATGATATATTATCTTCTCAAGCATAGGTTTATGTGTGAAAACAAAGACAAGATGGATGAAGTGTGGATAAATTACTGTGGCATGCCTGTTTGTTTTGGTTGGAAGGATTTTGCCATAGTTACCAAACTAAAATGTTATCCTCTTTCTCATTCTCAAGTTATACCTGCTCTAACCCCCAAAAAAGCACCCCGCACACCCAAAAAAGGCAAAGGCAAGTCGATTAATCGTAATGACCTGTTATCGATTGTTGGTCCAAGCTTTAAAAATAAAAATTTGATTGAAGCGTTGAAAGGTAAAGGAATCTCAAAGAAGAACAAACAATCACTTTGCTTGGTTTGGTTGTACATACTATTCTTTGGACGAGAGACGTTAACAACAATATAAACTTTGGTTTAATAAAGCTCTTCGAGGATCTTAGGACATTTAACAACTATCCTTAGGGTTATGAAAGCTTCAAAATGACTGGCAAATATTTGTTGACTCCGTTAATGCCAAAGAGAGTCAACTTATATGGATTTCCATGGGTTTTCATGGTAAATATTTATTTTATCATGATATGATTCATCATTTTTTTATTCAATAACGCTTTTGATTTATTGGCGTTATGTTATAGGCTAGGGCATTTGAAGCCATTCCTTATTTGAGACAACACGTGAGCTACTAGGAAGAAGTTTCCTTCCAAGAATCCATGGATGGTTGTTGGCCAAAACCGATAGAAATGCAAAATTTCTTGATCTTTTCAACACCCAAGAAAGCAGTAAGTCCAATTCTAATCAATTTTTTGTTTTAATTAATGATTATTTTAAATGATCTCATCATCATTCTAATATATGTACCAATTTATTTTAGATTGTCCATCCATGGCTTGTTCCGACCAACCGAGAGTTGAAGATGCCATTTTTCTTACCTTATGGTCTGTACAAACTTTAACGGATCCTAAGGTCGTTGATGGAATAAAAATGAAATTATTTGGAGCAACAATCATCACAAGAAAAATAATTTTGGAGGGTGGGCTTGTTGTTGTTGACGATGGTAGTCGTAGTGGTAGTGGTAGTGGTACTGCTGTTGGCGCTAATGATGCCCCTCTTATTGTTTTTGAAACAAAAGTCCATTATGATTATGATCATACGGGCTGTATAGATTTTTCTCCAGATTTTCCCACATGTAGAGAATGTTCTGCATGTAAATATCAAGACTGCAAGGCGAAGCACGATGGAGTGATTAATGTTATTAATGTATTAACTGCTTCTGTAAAGGAAATGACATATAATAGGAGTTTCATTCCATCAAAGAGGATTTCATATCCATACACTCTACTAGAGATCAAGGCGGCTAAGAGGAGAAGGAAAGATACTTCCAAGGCATCATCAATTATCAAAATAACCAAATTGCAATGCCTCTATCTTTGTCTTGCATCGATGTTCAGTGTGCAAGGGCCATAGGAGAGCAGCATGAGCCAAAAAAGGTGAATATACATCACTTGTTCCACCAGATGATACATCTGCTGAAAATTATCAAATAGATATATATATCTATTGCAACTGTTGTCTAACCTATTGCATCATATGCATTATCTGTTGTAATAGATGAGTCTTATGTTGCAACAGATGGGTCCTGTGTTCGAAATTATCATACTGCTTTGATTTACATGTTCGAATTCATCCTAACAGATGATCCATCTATTGTAACATAAGGCTCATCTGTTGCAACAGATAGACAATATATTGTATATCTGTAATTAGCATTGATAATTTTAGTTTTTCAGGTAGATGTCACAGTAGAAGCCACTGCTGAAGAGCATAATATCACAGTTAATAATCCATCATCTGCTTCCAAAGAAGAATAAAAAGTGGAGCCTGTCAGTTTGGGAGAACGGAAGAATTACCCATTTGAAGGGTTCAATATCTTGGATGAGGCTCTAATAAAACTAACACAGTTGATCAACGACTATTCAGAATGGATTGTCGATGGGCTGCTAAAGAATCATGCCGACAGGCACATAAATTAATTTTTGAAGATATTAGTTTTTATTATTCTTGTTGTAAGAACGTGACATTAACACATATAAATCATCATGTAGAAAACAAAATGATGAATGCTACAAAGTGAACGAATCGAGTCTTGGTTTTGGTATGTTCGACTTTTTTGTTGCACATCTCGAATCGAAGAATTGGTTCTATTTGATGTCACATCCCCAAACTTCCTGGAATATTAAAGTTTAAATGTTATACATATTACTAGTAATTAATACTTTATTTAATTGCATTTGCGTATTAATTTTTCATCACATAATCCAAAATATTTATAATATGTGCAACACATTGATGTCATTTTTACGACCTCCGAAAGAAGGGCAAGTTGCAAACACAAGAACAATATAGATACACGACAGGTAATTATTTGTACAAATTTTACATCAATAATGCCTACGATAGGTATTTTCAACAACAGCTAGAAGTTTTCCAAAATAAGGAATGCTTAATCAGCATCATCAAAGGTTTTAGCATTCTGGATGACTTACATTGGCATTTGGTCGACGAAGTGTACATCCCAATCAATTATGGTGATTAATTCCATTAGGTGTTGGCTGCTGTCATTCTAAAAAAGAGGAGCATCCGATTTTATGACTCGATGTCGCAAAGGAGACATTTTGAGCCGTCGTCTGAGATACAAAAGCTAGCTAAAATATTGTCTACTTACCTTGATATCAGTGGGTTTTTAGACCAAAAGGTTCGTACTGATTGGTCGAAGATTGAAGCATACCAGGATAAAATGGCTAATCCATTTGATGTACAATATGTTGAAGGAATTCCTCAACAAACCATTGGTATCCTGTATGTATAAGTGTCATGATTTAGTTTCATTCCATAAATTTTACAACATTTGCATGAACTGCAATATATGGATTATCTATTTTTTGGAAATGCAGGAATTGCGGTCCTTTTGTTGTCGCTTACACCGAGTATTTGAGAGATGGATTACAAGTACCAAATGATGGACTTGATGCTGAATTACTCCACAAAAGATATTCTCCTCTCTTATGGAAATACGAAAAAGCAAAAGCTCAGAAGTCGTATGCAAGCAATGTTAAAGATCCACGATGACCAAATCCAAATTCTGTAATATCGGATGAAGAACAACTTGTCCATATGAATTAGATATTTATAGCTTGAGTCCGTCAATGTAATAACCTATCCTCCTTGGTTTAACTTGTTGATTTATTTGTAGAGTAGATCATTTGTACACATAATGATTTTTTTTATATTTCATTTATTTGTTGAGTTATTTCATGTAATTTGCAAACACTTAAATTTATTCTATGCTGTCTATGAATATAATTTAATCCTTAATTTTGAACATGTTAATTGAAATAGAGTACAAGATTCAAATATCACAACAGATAATACATCTGATGCAATAGATGACATATCTTATCAAATAGATTTAGACATATGTTGCAACATGAGATGCAACACATAGGTCATCTGCTGGAAATTATATAACAGGTCTTCCTACTTTTTTAATTTGCTCCAACAAATTATCGATCAGTTGCAACAGATAGTTAATATGTTGAAACAGATTGTATATCTATTACGACAGTCAGACGGAACATCTGCATAATGCAACAGATAATCAACCTATTCAAATAGATAATCTATCACAATAGGTACTATATCTGTTACAACAGATATAATATTTGTTACAACAGATATAAAATCCATTGCATTATAAAAATTCAACTTTTGCCGGAAAGAGAAATTATTTCCACTACATGTAGAGTAAAGTGGCTTGAAATAAATAATTGTTATCATTTTCATCTCCGTTTTTGTACATATTCTTCTTTATACATGGGATCCAACCATTTATCTAGGTCATCATCTGAAAATTATATAATAGGTCTTCCTACTTTCTTTCTTGATTTATTGCAACAGATAACCTATCAGTTGCAATAGATAGATTATATGCTGTAATAGATTATATATCTACTGCAACAGACAGACGGGGAAACATCTGCATAATGCAATAGATGACCAACCTATTCCAACAATAATCAATCTATCATAACAGGTATTATATCTATTACAACAGTTTTAAAATTTGTTGCATTATAAAAATTTAAATTTTGCCAAACAAAAATTATTGACACTACATGTAAACTGAGGTGGCTTGGAATAAAAAAATGTTATAGTTTTCATTTTTGTTTCTATCTTTGTACATATTCTTATTTTTACACAGGCTCTAACTATTTAGTTAGTACCCCTTAAGCCCAGACCCATTACATTTTTCCCAAATTATCGTCGTATATACTGGTTATTTCTGTGCCAGTCAGCAAACACTCGATGTATGCAATCAAGAATGGCCCGCACGCTGCACCGGTTCTATTTTTCTAGAGCTTGATGTTCTTATTTTGATCTTTAAAATCCCATGATTCCTTCGTCAAAACTTCATCCGGCAAATGATCCATCAGCTTACTCTGCTTTAACAACTTGGGTAACAACTTTAAGAGTGGCTGCATGTGGGCTAAAAACTTGTCCTCACTAAAGACAGGTAAGTTGCAATCATAAACCTTAATTTTTCCCTTGTAGAGTAGTATCTCAACAGCGAGAAAAT
This sequence comes from Capsicum baccatum var. pendulum, assembly GCA_030864225.1. NCBI lineage: Eukaryota > Viridiplantae > Streptophyta > Magnoliopsida > Solanales > Solanaceae > Capsicum > Capsicum baccatum. The sequence goes on from CM061558.1 coordinate 63,278,131, forward strand.
GTTTGACTTCCACGTTTATGACTACAAGGATTCTCTTTTCCTTGGTCCAGCTCTTGTCATGTGGATATGGACTCTTCCCACTAATATATTTAATCACTTATTCATCCCATTGGAATGTAGAAACTAACTGGTCAAATCCTGATCAATTGGTACTAGATATCTCACAGAGAGAAGCGTACCTATCCTTGAAATTATTGTATAAGTTGAGGTCCATTATCTTATCGGCAGCATCATAAGCATTCGAGTACACTAATTGCCTGCCCCTCATGAGGTAGAGAATTTCATCAACATACTGTGGTATAAGAAGATAATTTTTAAATAGGTTAGTAATTGTAAAGAATAAAAACATAATGGAAAGAATTTGATGCAGAGGGTTCTCTAAATCAGTTTACAGATTACCCAGCCAACACAACTTATGAAACAGATGTGCATTATGTTGCAACAGAATACCAAGCTGTTGCAATAGATTACACATCTGCTGCATAGATTCTTCTTCATGGATTAAATTGGAAGGCTAGATTAGCAAAATAAAATTCACATTGTCCTCGTACCACACGCGCATATTTTTCATATTCGTGAAGTCTTCGGCGGCAAATGAATGCATGGTGTATTATTTTTGAACCTTCATCTTCCCATTCATGATTTCTTCCAGTACCTTCTCCTTATCCTTGCCAAGCTCCGTGAATATCTCCACCTTCTTCGCTGGACCCTGAACTTCAACACCTTTTGGAGCAGGAGGAGTTGTAATTTTTGTTGATTTTAGAATGGAGAGAATTTGTCTAATTTTTCTTCTTTTCCTCCTATCCATCATAGTAAGAGTGCATGGCTTCCTCACCTTGTTAGATGCTATGACACCCCTCCTAGATTTCAACTCCTCGGTAGCTTCAGTAATAGCCTCTAGCTTTTCAAGGAGTTTATCCTCTCAGTACTTGTACACTTTGCATTTGCAATAAGAACATGAGGGTGGCGAGGGCTAAAAAGGACCACTGTAAGGGTAGAAGGGACCAATATAGGGGTGAGAGGGAGGACCTGTGCAATGAGTATTTTCAAAAGTATTTATTTTTTGTTGAGCACCAACATGATCATAATTATGACTAGAAGAAGCATCAGGATGGTTGCCACCATCACAAACAACTCCACAAGCAAGACCCCGAAAAAGCACACGGATATTTTACAGTTTGAGGTTGGTCGTGAAGAGCTTCAACATTAGGTTGACCTTGCCTAACTGCTCTTCTTATGGATGTTTTTCCTGCCATTTCGTTCTTTATTAGCTCCACTGTTGGGTCTTCTTTTGTATTAATAAGACCCAGAGTAAGAAAAGAAGTCATCCCCAACTCATCATTAGTAGGCACAATCCAAGGATACACAACTTAAAAAAATAAAGACAGGAGGCATTTAAATCATATAATAATAATTTGCAGTCAGTTGGGTTACATGGATGCCAACTTATGCAACAGATGATCTAGCTTCCGCAATAGCTGATCAGTATGTCACAACAGATTGACAATATGTTGCATCAGATTACATATCTGTTGCATAATTTGTATCAGATAGCTAATCTGTTGAGTAAGGTTCAGAGAACTAGAGCAACATATGGTTAATCTGTTATGAAATATGGATTATCTGTCGCAACTGATTACTCATCTGTTGCACCAGTTGCTGTTGAGGGTAATCTGTTGCAACAGAAGGCCCATCTATCACAACAGATGGAACATCTATTTTAATATCTTTATTTGAGGCAAATTATTTTAGTTGAAAGAAGATATACTGTATCATCTAGAGGGTTAAAGAGATTATCCTCCTACTCCTTAATATTTTTCATACTGCCCTTTGCAGCCGTCAACCACCTAAGGATCCTTGGATGAGAAACCTCATCCGAGTAAACCCTTAACTACTTTTGGAGGGGAGGAATGGCTTCAAATGCCTAAGCCTAAAAAAATGTAAACAAGAAGCAAGAAAAAAAAGTCATAATAAGTATATTCATTATAAATTAATGGATGAGTAAAAATAGTGATAAATTTTAGCATGAAAGCCCAGGAAAGACGCATAATTTGGTTGTATTTGCCGATAACTTTGTCAGTAAATATTTAACAGTAAAGTAGTAGCTGTCATATCCCCAGGGATAATCATTGAATTTCCCAAAATCATCAGCAAGGGCCAAAAAATCATGTTTTATGACTTTTTTGACGTCTCTTGTCAATAAAATGGAATGGACAAATCAAACTAGGCACAATTTCTCCCTGCAGTGCTTTGGTATATTTTTATTCTCGAGATCCATCATCAAATCCTCCCCTTTATAGCTAGGTCCAACAATGCCCATCAACCCATTTTTTTTAACCTTGCGTTTGTTGAAACCTTTTGGGGGTGTTTTCTTGATGAGAGGTTCTTCTACACGATCACATCTCAATCCCATCACTATGGTAAACTCTTTCAATCCAAAAAAAAAACTGGCATGCCACAGTAGTTGATCCATACTTCATTTATATTTTTTCTTCCCTCCCTCCCCGCATACTCAATCTTGTGTTTGTGAAGGCCGTATACTATGCTCATTAGGAAACGGAGAGTGCGTTCCTCTGATAGCTCAAGAAAGTATGCAAAGCAGCTCTTCCTAAAAAGTCCATCTATGTTTTCATTCTTTACAATACTTCTAAGTTTGTCAAAAGTTTTCCCCAACTGACATTTAAGTACAAGATCACCAAATATTGTATTAGGGCTATTCATCGGCATCGCAACTCAAAACTTATGAATAGTAATAGTTTTGACAGAATCATGTTGGGATTTCAATATTATTTCATGCCCCATTGGTGAGGAAGAGTTATCACTTTCCTTGGCTTTATTTTGCCTTGACTGAGATTGTTCTGGAAGTTCCTCCGAATCTATCTGTATTCTAGCCCTTTTTGTTTGGTGATAAGAATTTGATCCACTTTCAGTTTCCTTTCTTTTGGGAGACATCTTTTAACTACAAACAATAGAAAAATAAAAAATACATTGCATTTGATGTCTATATAATTTTTTTAAAAAAGGTAAGACAAATTTCAATAAATTATTTTGAGCCATATTACAAAAAAAGTACTCCAAAGGATAACCCATCAGTTGGAATAGATGGAGAATCTGTTTGAAGACCTATTTAATATATCCCAATAGATCTTCCACCCATTTTAACCAATGGACCACCACCTCCACAACTAATTCCACCACCAATGCCACTAAGACCATCACCAATACCACCAATACAACACCAAGACCACCGACACCACCACTAAAAACACAAATATCAACACAACCAAAAACAACACAAACACCATCCAATAATACCACGACAGTCAACAAAACACTGAAATAAAAAAATAGGGTTTTCTCGGGTGCTTCCTACTTTTTAGCATCAAAACACAAAATTGTTAACCCATTATCGAAGATAATACAGCTAAAAGTCTTCTTTTTTATCATTAACTAAAAACTCCTAATTTTTAGAATAAAGAACAAATGTAGAACTCTTCTCAAACTCTATTACCTACGAAGATAGAGAAAACGATGGATACAAGTGAGAATGAAGTCAAAAATAACAACTTTGTGGTCAGAAATGGGAAGAAAATCGATCTGTTTTAAAAGGTTGAGCAATATATTGAGTAGTTATTGTATGTATTTTGAGAGAGAGAGAGAGAGAGAGAGAGAGAGAAAGAGAGGAGCAAGAACTTGAGATTTGAAATGAGGAAAATTTTATCCTATGAATGGATAATTTATATGGGTTGATTAGCTATTTTGAAAAAGAATCACAAGTTTTAAAATTGTTAATTTGGTCCGAATTGATCTTAATTAATTTTTAAAATTTCAAAATATATAGTTTTTAAAATATTAAGTTGATAAGAACTCATTTTAAATCAGAGTGATCGATCAATGACTCGAGTCAAGATGAACGCAATACCAATACCATGCGAATGCAACAACTCAATTGAAGTTGTTTTTGACCCTGTGAGCTCATTCATTCATCCCTGGTTCCACCTAGATCAATATAGGTACTATTATTAATCTTAACATTAAGTTAATGAGAACTCATTTCATTTCAGAGTGATCAATCAATGACTCAGGTCAGGATGAACACAATACCAACACCATGCAAATGCAACAGCTCAATTAAAGTTGTTTTTGACCCTATGATCTTATACATTCATCCCTTGTTCCACCTAGATCAATGTAGGTACTATTATTAATATTAACATTAAGTTGATAAGAACTCATTTCAACTCAGAGTGATCGATCGACGACTCGGGTCGGGATGAACGCAATACCAATACCATGCAAATGTAACAGCTCAATTAAAGTTGTTGTTGACCCTATAAGCTCATTCATTCATCCCTAGTTTCACCTAGATCAATGTAGGTACTATTATTAATCTTAACATTAAGTTTATGAGAACTCATTTCAACTCAGAGTGATCAATCGATGACTCAGGTCTGAATGAACGCAATACTAACACCATGCAAATGCAACGACTCAATTAAAATTATTGTTAAACCTATAAGCTCATTCATTCATCCCTAGTTTCACCTAAATCAACTGTAATGAAATTTGTTGCAACAAACAACTGAGTTGTTGGAGAATTTTAAATAGATAATTATATTTGTTGCAGTAGATGACATATCTGATTTAATTATTAAATAGATATTTGCATCTGTTATGACAGATGATAGAGTTGTTGGAAATTTTCAGATAGATTGTCATATCTATTGCAACAGATGACATATATGATTTTATTATCAAATGGACATTTGCATCTGTTGTCATAGATGACTAAGCTGTTAGGATTTTTCAAATAGATATTTATATCTGTTGCAACAGACGACATATCTGTTTGATTTTTTTTTCTTTTAATTTAAAAGAAAGCTTCTGTCCAAGTAAATGAAGTAGTACTACTAAAGGCGGTAAATCATGCTTCTTGGATAACTCAAAAATCTCATTGCGTAGTCTTGTGTTACCTTGTCTTTTCAATGTCACTCATTTTCTTCCTCGTGCCCCTCAAATTATTAATGAATATTGAAACCCCTAATACTTACACTTCCTCCGTTTCATATTAGTTGGCCCCGATTGACTTGGCACACCCATTAAAAAAATATTAATTAGGGGTTTATTTTACCAAATTAGACTTATTAATTATTCTTTGAAAATATAAATTTGAATAAATACAATTTGTTTATTTATTTAATATTAAGGGTAGTACATCTAGAAATTAGAATTATCTCATCTCTTCTTTAGCCCTAAATTTATTTTATTCGTCTCTCGTCTTTGTCTTTCTATCCTCTTTAGGGTTATCACCATCTTTTTTTCTCTCCTCTTTCTCATAAAGATCCTTTCGAATCTAAATCGATCCGTATGTTATATTTCTCGACTAAAATTATTGTTTTAATCCCCTTTTAACATTAAGGTATGGTTCACTATTGCTCTTTCATTCTTGTCCTCTTCTTTGTAAGTTATTTATATATTTTAATTTAATTATCATTTACCCATATCATATTTATTTAAAATATTTGAAGGAACTTTTAATTGTTGAATAAATGAATCAAAAAATGTTTATTACAAGATGCAAAAAAAAGTCATCTGTTGGGAGAAGTTTAAAACCCTTGTTGGCAGTATCATATTTTTTTATGTATTTTATTTGTTCCTTTGTTGTTGATGCTGTTATTGATGTTGGTGGTGGGGTTGTAACTTGTGGTGTGGTGTTGTTGACAGTGGTGGATCCATATTTTTTAGACGGTGGGTGCTTCTTAGCTTAAAAATAGTGGAGTCCGAACAATCAACACAAATAGTAAGGGAGAAAAAAATAAAATAAAGTTTAAAGTGAATAAGGAAAGAAGAATTGGTTACCAAATTTAAAAAAATATGTGCTGAGTGGGAATTAAACTCAAGACCAAAAGAAATAAATAGCCTTAAGCACCCATAAACAACCACTAGGCCAACCAAACAACTCTTACTATAGGTGCTCACTAATTAGATTATATATGTTTTTTCTTAATTCTCATATACATATATAAAGTTCGATACGAGTTCAGTCTGTGCTCGCACACCCAGAGGACTCCATGTGGGTCCGCCCCTGGTTGTTGATGGTGTTGGAACATAGGATGTTTGCTTCTTTATTGTTGATGATGTTGTTGGAACATAAGGAACTGAAAGTTGATATAAGGAACTGAAAGTTGATCAACTTTTGCCAGACCATCACAAGAGGCTGCAGTAAAGATGGGTTCAGAGGAATAAGTTGCATGCAAATGGAACCACTTCATTTGTGGGAGGTATGTATTACTGATAATATTTTCAAGGAAATACACATAGAGTACACTGATTTTATGAATGTTATTTTTACCGATTAGTCATTAGACAATTCCAACAATATATCTGCAATTTTACAGTTAATTTCGTAGGTCCGAACTTATAAGGATGAGGGACCATGAAATGGTTCTGATACCTTGTTAAGATTTAATATCGCTTGTTGCTCATTTTTTTTTGTCATGCCTTCAACAGACTTTTGTTATGGTAAGTATTTCTAGCAACAATGTAGACTTTTGTATGACGGATATGTTGTCCTCTATATGGGAAAAGAATAATCAGCAGAAAGGCTGAGATATTGAGATCATTTAATCTGTTCACTAACTTGGCCTAAGGTTTGAAGATCTTGCCCCTCTTTTTTATCTTGTGCATGCAAATATGAAAAGTGCAAAGCAAAACATAATGGAGTAATTCATACTGTTAATGCATTAACTGCTGATGTAAATAAATTGATATCTAAGAGTAGTGTCATTCGATCAAAGAGGATTTCAGTTTCATTCACTCCATTCGACTAACAAAACTTCTTGACACAGCAAAATCTGATATCGAGAGATTACTAATTATGTCTTCTTAAGACTTTCTTCTACAATAAAACTATTCTGCATTGAGTGCTGCACTATCCATATATGTTGCAGCACCAGATTTATCAACCGAGAGAGTGCTTTCCTTGGAAAAACTCAAAGAGAACCTTCTATACTTCTCCTTAAGCTTGTGTAGAGCTAAGAAGAACCAAGAGGAGTATTATAAGAAAGCTATCAAGAAAGTGGTCCTCGTTGACAAACTCATAAAAGATCAAGAGATCTATACTGAGCTCAACAACCATAATGACAAAATGATTGAATTGGAAGGGGTGACTTGACTTAATCAAACAAAAGCCACGACTATTCATATCCCTTAGTTAAATAAAACTGGTGACTTTTCAAATATGTAAACTAAAAAAACAGATCTAAATACAATATTTTATATTTTATTGTATTTAGAAAAGAGACAGATTGGTAATCTATTGCAAAATATATTCTACCTATCAGATAACTTACAATATATTGAAAATCTGTTGTAACAGATGAATATATCAGTTTTCTTTTTCATCAGCTGTGGCATCTGTTGCAACTTGCTATTCATCTATTTATTCAATTTCATCGAGATCATTAGACTTTTTTCTAAATAATTCTTGGCCAAACTCAATTTTTGCTCTTGGATTGCTTCTCTTTTTTTCTTTGCATCCTTCAAGACGGCCTCCAAACTCAATTTTTGCTCTTGGATTTCTTCTCTTTTTCCGAGGCCAGTTTGAAGGATTCAAAGAAGAAAAGAGAAGCAATCCAAGAGAAAAAATTTAGTTTGGCCAAGAAGTGTTTAGAAAAATCCAATGCTCTCGGTGAAATTGAAAAAACAGATGACTAGTAAGTTGCATCAGACGCTACAGCTGATGGAAAAGAAAACTGATATATCCATCCATTTCAAGAGATTGTCAATATGTTGTAAGTTTTCTAACAGGTGGAATATATTTTGCAACATCATACCAATCTGTTAGATTTATTTTAAAGTAATTTTTTTCTTTCTGAAATATAATAAAAAGATAAAATATTGTATTTAGATCCATTTTTTTAATTTACATACTCTAAAAGTCACCACTTTTATTTAATTAAGGGATATGAACAGTCGTGGCTTTTTGTTTGACTAAATCAAGTCACCCCTTCCAATTCAATCATTTTATAAATAGGTCCCTTCGGCCTCTTCTCACTCGTTCATTCCACTACATTTACAATACAAATATGGTTGATCTAGATTCATACAAGAAGATTCATATCAAGTCCTTGTAGGAACTTCAAAGGTAGTTTGATGAACTCCAGGGAGATTTGGCTGACTTCGGAGCAAGGCTAAGGAAGGCCATGCTGCTGCCGGATGAAAATTGTCTGATTGACAATAATAATAGTAATAATAATAATAATAATAATAATAATAATAATAATAATAGTAATAATAATAGTGGTAGTAATAATAATTAGGTTATGTTTTTTCTTAGTAATAATACTAATAGTGGTAGTAATAATAATTAAGTTATGATTTTTCTTTCTTTTAGCTTATGTATTTTCCTTTTTTATATCCGATCTACCTATAAGGGATTCAAAAAAATCTATGTATATGTTTGATTTGGTTTGGTCAATTTTGAATTTTTAATTCTTATTTAATATTTAATTATCATTCTATTTATTTCTTATTCTCAACATGTCGATGGTTAGAGGTAGAGATTGAGCACTTGTGGCAACATATGGTGGTGAAAAGTCATGATGATTCTCCTAAAAATGGTTCGTTAATAAATAATAAGGAACTAAATGATATTATAACCGTAAAAGAAAAATTATTTAATTTAAAAATAAAGTCACAACATTGGATTAATTAAGTTATATGATGATATGATTGTTAAGAAAAAGGTGAATGAATAGTCGTGACTGTGACTTTTTGTCTAAACACATTCAACAAACAAAAACAAAACAACGTTGTTGATGCATCAAATTCCTCATCTGTTGCGACTGATGAATCAGTTAGGAGAAATAAAAAAGTTCCTTAAACAGATGATCAATTTGTTGCAACAGATGGTATATCTTTTAAAACAGATGGTATATCTGTTGAAACAAATAGGTTATCTGATGCAACAGATATACAATCTATTGCCATAACTCAATAAAAAATGGTTATTATTTTACTAAAGAAATGATTGTTGAAAACCAGGTGGCTTCGATTTTTAAATTTAATAAGCTGAAAAGTCATGACTTGTCACAATAATAAAAAAACTCACCAGATTGATTTAATTAAGTCATTTCTTTTCACAAAAAATAATAAGGAAATAAATTATAAACATAATTTAAACCGTAAAAAACTCGAACTCACCAAAAATATTCTTGTTTTTTAAATCTATTTTATTAATTTATATAATAAAAAGGTCAGTAAATTTGGATTAATGATTGATGATAATTTTTTTGGGGAAAAAAAAGATAGATTATATGTTGCAATAGATAGATTATCCGATGCAACGGTTATCTATTGTTGCAACGAATGATATATCTGTTGTCACAGATAAGTTATTTGATGCAACAGATATATAATCTATTGTCGCAACTCAGTGTAAAAACATTTCCTAGAAAGAACTAATTATTAATAATAATAAGTTGAAAAGTCATGACTTATCACAATATTGCTTAATTTAATTAAGTCGTAACTTTTTACAGTAATCAAGAACGTCATTAATAAATGGAGGTGAACAGTTGCGCCTTTAAATCTACTTTATTAATTTATATAATTAAAAATTCAAAAAATTTGGATGTCATGATGATAATATTTTTTTAAAAAAAGATATATAGATTATATGTTGCAACAGATATATTATCTGATGTAACAGGTTATCTATTGTTGGAATGGATGATATATTTGTTGTCACAGTTGAGTTATCTGACGCAACAGATATATAATCTGTTGTTGCAACTCAGTGTAAAAATGGTTCCTGGAAAGAACTAATTATTAATAATAATAAGTTGAAAAGTCATGACTTATCACAATATTGGTTAATTTAATTAAGTCAATTTTTTACAGTAATCAAGATTTTCATTAATAAATGAAGGTGAACAATTGCGACTTTAAATCTGCTTTATTAATTTATATAATTAAAAATTTTAAAAATTTGAATGTCATGATGATATTTTTTAAAAAAATAGATATATAGATTATATATCGCTGCAGATATATTATCTGATGCAACAGGTTATCTATTGTTGCAACGGATGATATATCTGTTGTCACAGATGAGTTATCTGATCCAACAGATATATAATCAGTTGTCGCAACTCAGTGTAAAATCGGTTCCTGCAAAGAACTATTTATTAATAATAATAAGCTGGAAAGTCATGACTTATCATAATATTGCTTAATTTAGTTAAGTCATAACTTTTTACAGTAATTAAGAATGTCATTAATAAATGGAGGTGAACAGTTGCGACCTTTTGCCTAACTCATTCAAGTTCAATCCTCTATAAATAGGTCATTCCTTACTCAATCGTTCATTCTACTGCACACTATTTATTCATTGCTCTTGTTACACCTTCAACTACTTTCTCTTCAAGGACTTGATAGCTTTTTCTGTCTCTGGTAAATTTTTTTCTTGATTTTTGTATAAATATATGTTGTATTACATTCAAATTCTTTCTTTTCTTTATCTTTGTTTTTACGTGTGTGTTTTGTCAACTTATGCATTTTCTAGATATGGCTAATCCAGTGTGGGATGTCGCTATTTTACGAGATGTTATACAAAAACTGCAGAAGAAGGTTTATGACCTACATTTGGAGTTGGCCGCCGTCAGAGTAAGGATGCTGCGAGAGATCCGCAGGCTGGGGAGGACGTTGTTGCTGCCGGTTGAAGATTGGCCGGCTGGCCATACAAATAATAATGATGATAATAATAATTAAGCTTTTTTTACTTTTACATATGTATTTTTATTTTTTTTGTTTAATAAAAAAATTATGTTTGATGTATTTGACGTTTTAATTCTTATTTAATTTCCATGCTTTCTATTTCTTTTTCTCAACGAATGACATGTCTACAATTAAGGAATAATTTAATTTCAGTATCAATAGCAAGAGATCAACAGATGAGTTGAGTTATCTGTTGGGTTTATGATAGGAGTTGCATTTCGTTGTTTGAAATAGATTATTCATCTGTTGCAATGAAATAATTATCTGTTGCAACATAAAAATATTTTTTTGCAAAAGATTATTTATCTGTTTAAATAGATTAGTTATCTGGTGCAATAGATTATTAATCTGTTGTAAAAGATTACTAATCTGGTGCAACAGATTATCAATCTGTTGCAACAGAATATCCATCTATTTGATTCATATTACAGGCATATAGAACCATAAACATGAATCCAACATGAGTCTATTGTCGCAACAGAACATTTATCTGGTGCCACAGATGATGGATTTATTTAAACTGATTGCTGTTAATGTTGCATTCATGTTTGCGTGCTAGCTATTGTTGAAAAAACAGCACACTAGCAGTTACTCAGATGACAAATTCAACTAAAAAATATAATTTGACTTACCAAAGTCTCCTCTCAAGTAAATGCCAAAGTTGAAAGTGAAGTACGAAACAAAATTTGACATAAGAAATTGGTCAAAGAGCAGCAGTTGTGGTAACAACAACAACAACAATAATGATCAACAAGAAGAATATAAAGATGATAATGGAGTATAATATGATGATAATGAATCAGAAGATGATGAATAAAGCAGCAACAATAATGAACAAGAAATATCGCGAAGAGAGAGAGAGAGAATAACAACGGATGAGGAGTGAGAAAACGCGTCTTTTTTTCCTTCGTTTCTCGTTATATTAACTAATTTTTTAATCAAAGTGTAAATTTAAAAACTTGTGAGTTATTTTAAAATTTCTCAAACTTTCTTAATTCATAATTAAGTAATTGTCATCTCTACTCAATTATTAAGATGTGTCACCTACACCTCATTTTAAAAATCTTTTGTCACCTACAGCTCAAAGCCCCTAGTTTCTAAGGGCACGATAAAAAAAACAGTTATGCAAGAAGTACGGATTTAATTCTAACAATACTTTTGCATCTTCTTTTCATGATCTTTCTCCGAGGAATATATCTTTTTGGTAGAATCCATTAAAAATATATATGTATTAGTTTTGATATTTATTTGATATTAATAGTAATACATTATGACAATCCATTATATTAGTAATATCGTAATTATTATGTATGGATAAGATGGTTAAAGATAGAACTGTCCTTGAATACTCCAAACCAAACAATGGCTAATATAATGTTGATTTACTAATTACAATATTACTAATATTTTCTATTTTTAAAATTTTTAATTCAGAGTATAGCATCTGTATTGGATCCCGATCATATTTAGATGGACCTATTTAGATCGTGCATTCTAGAGCTTATTCTGAAAGCAGCTTTTAACAAGATTATATATATATATATATATATATATATATATATATATATATATATATATATATATATATATATATATATATATATATATATATATATATATATTCAAAACTCAAACTGAAAATTTATATTAAAAATAAAGGAATCTCAATCATACCCCTGATACTCATATTGGTCTAATACTTTCTATTACTAATAAAGTTCTTGCACATCTTGGCAAACGATAATGTAATGGAAAGACTTTGACTCGATAAGACAAAAAGAAAATCCTAAATGAGAAGAAGAAAAGAAAAAATAAGGAAGAGGAGAATTCACAATTTCCCATGCAGAAAGTGAAAATTGACTAAAATGTGACGTTCGTCTCTTGTGAAATGTATGGACTTTGGCTTTTTGTAAAGATTCCCATATGCATTACTCAACACATTCAAACAAAGAATGATCCAACTATATATCAAAGTAAGAAAACTTACGTAAAGTAAAAGACACGTCAAAGAAAGTACTACTATTTAGGTTTCAATCTAGCTTCAATAAACCTATTTTGGAGATTTGGCTCTATTGTCCAAAATTTAGATTTGCAATTTCGTTGTCCCTTACTGCGAGCAGAATGAGTAAACATGTTTTTTGATTTTCAGATGATAGTGAAGAAGCAATGGAAACACTTCAATATGATATCAAAACAAATAATAGTAATGATTTTGGAAATTGAGTCCCATGGTTATGCATTATCAAATAATGAATTTCCACATTCTTTAGTATTAGCAAGTTGGATATATCATAGAATATTGTGTTGGAACTACATTTAAATATTTTCAATAGGATAAATACATAAGACATATTCTAGATATTATATTTAGTGTGGAATATTGTATAATATTGGTTTAAAAATAAGGAAAAATATAAATATCGTTTGAACTTGTCGTCACAACTTACTTTAGCATTTTCAAAAAATGTTAGGGTAGTACTTAATTCATTGTTTGGGGGCTAAATAATTGTGTATAAAGTTAAAGTACTAAAGTAAGTTGTGACGACAAGTTCAGAAAGATATTTATGTTTTTTTTCTATAAAATATTATACAGAATATTTTGTAATATTTACCTTAAGTGTGTAATATTTTACTTTCTTTTATCTCTTATTTCTCTTATGTATAAATAGTGATATATTCTTATGTATTTGGATAAATGAATTAAGATCCACTCTTTAGTTCCTCCCATGTTTTCTTTATTTTTCACATGATATTAGAGTCTTCTATTGACTACTTTTATTCATAGAGTCCTTGGCCCTTTTTCTTTTCTTTTCTTTTTTAAATTAATTTTGGTTGCTAGCTAGCAATTAGCCTAAACACTTGTGGATATTTATTTGTCTTGGCTATTCAGTATTCTAGCTATTTTTTTGTCACATTTTGTTTTATTTTCGCTAATTAAAAATATGACTTCACATCAATTTTGAGTCCTTTAATGTTCGTTTCACTAAAAAGATATTCGGTTTGAAAATTTCAATTTCAATTATTTATTGTAGAAAAATAATTATGGGGCAATATAGATTGAAGATGCTCGAGTGATAGACATTTGTTTTAGGAACAACTGACCCTTTTATTGTCCTGAATTTTAGGTCATACAAGACTACAAAGCCCATGTGAAATTATTTGCAAAAGGTGCACAATCAAGACTATAGTGCATGACCTTTCAGTTAATGCATGAAATTGTTAATTACTTTCAAAGAGGTATATATATTTAGAATTATTTTCAAGCAATTCAGAACTTGTGAACTGAATACACTAATATTGACCTAAATTTTGAAAGATTATTTTCTATAAACTTTTTTTGTTTCTTCAGTTCCATCTTTTTCTTGTACTTCTACTACTAGTAAGATTGAGATTTAAGGACATTCAAATTTTATTATTGTCGAATGAGTTGACAGATTTAATCATAATTTGCTCCATGAATGAGATGACAAATTTAATTATAATCTGCACCACAAATAAGATAGTTTTTGGGGTGTAAGTTATGCACAAAATTTAATTTTATATGGTATCAGACTAGGACTCATCTCACCCAATATTAGGCCCTTGAAATTAAAAATTGTCCATGCATTAGATGTCCATTACTTTACGTGAGGTGGGGTGTCAGTTAAACCCAAGACCTAATTTGTAAAATTATGTTGTCTTATTTATCGAATTTTAATTTATTGATATATAAAAATTGATTCTCAGTTGGTTTCTTTGATAAGTTGTACTTATAAATTAGGTAAAAGTAAAACTCTTTCTTTTTTAAATTTTGATAGTTATGTTGTAATGTGTTTTAATTTGATGTTATTCACAGTGATATTTAAGGTATTTCACCAATTATTTCTCATGCTCATTGCAAGTAATTTATGACATTTATTGATGACTATAGTCAATTTACAGGGTGTATTTTCTCTATTTTTTTGGTAAATAAATAAAATTTATTTAATATTAAAAGGGTTCATATGAAAAAAATTCCGTTAATCAATCGTCTCCAAAAGTGGATCACTAAAAGTAGACAAAGACGATTTAGTGTTTCGTCGCTAAAAAAAATTAAATTGGCTACAAAAATAAAAAAGCGTCCCCAAATGTATAACATTTATGACGAATCTGTTTGTCATAAAAATATAATTTTTTTGTAGTTGATGATATGCTTTTGTCACTAAAAAGTTATCAATACCGACAAAATTTCATCGTCGCTAATTATTTAATTCAATCAGCGACGACACCAATTGTCGCCAGAGTTATATATATTTCGTGATTAAACAAATGTATTTTCGTGACTATTGACAACTTTTTTTTTGTATACAACAAAAATTTTTATCCTTAGATGTATGAATTAGTGACAAATTTATTATTATAATAAAGATTAATAATTTTGTAGTTAAATCTATCATTTTGTCACTAAAAATAGTATTTTTTGAACCGACGATGTAAAATTGTCACTAAATTATTATGATTACTGACAATAATAATTGTCATAAAATACAAAATTAATTTTTATCAAATAAATAGGAAGATATAGAGACAAATATACATGTCACTAAATATAGTCAAACTTATGATGAACTAGTTTATTTCGTGATTAAAATATTTATCTTGAAAAAAACTAATTTAATCGTTGCTAAAAGTTATCTTTGATAATAAAATCTTTTGTCACCAATTACAAGAAAATGATTAATTATTTCATATTGATATTATTTTTTAAATTAGAATTGAATAAATCAAAAATAAATTATAAAACATGTCAGATTGATAAAATTCACCCATACTCATATACTCAAAAAAACAAAAATTATACTAAGGTAATATCTCCTCACAGGGCAAAGAAAAGTAAAACAAGTCCAATATAAAAAAATCTAACTTAAATATAGTACTAAATATTACTCCCATCCTAAACTAAGGTAGATATGTAGAGGTTTCTTCCAAAATACCAATAACATGTTGAGCTTGCAATTAGTCTTTATTCAACTCACTTTTACACATGTAGAAAAGAGAAGAAAATTAAGATTGATGATGATGCTTTCAAATTTGATAGTTAAAATAAAAACAACATAAATCACTAAATAAACCTTCAGTATTTCACGCACAAAACTTGCTCAAGGAAATGGGGCATTCATCTATTAATTTTCTTTCTTTCACTCAAGTGGAGTTTCATGTTTCATTCATATTGTTGAAGCACAGCCAAACTAACACATATGCTTGGCCATTAACTCATAAAAAGGGAATCTGAATGTTTTCCTTCAAGCCAACTCATCTATTTTCATCCCATTAAATAAGTATAGTAGCATGTTGTGTTAAGAAAGAACAATCAGGTTGAATTCAACATTGGAGTTCATTATGGGTCAAGCAATTCTAAATGCTTCTCGGCCAAAGCATCAAGTAGTCATACATCAAAAACATTCAGGTTCAACAATACTTTTTTAGGCAAGGTCAAATTTTATATTATTTTGAAAACTGAGATAGTACAGAAAAGTACACACCTTCTCTCATGAGACTAAGTCCCTTTTAGATACCTCAACTGAAACCTGTCCATAGAAATGTCGTACATGCATTTTGAATAAGTTTTAGGATTCTTTTGGGAAACACAAAGATCTGTGCCCAGTAAGTTTGAAGACCGAAGATCACAACCTTAGTAAGATGCAATCTTTCTGTAAGAAGTTTTGTTTTCCAACATGTAATCCTTTTAACAATCTTGTCAACAAGAAGCATACATTGGTCAATTGTCAATTGTTTTAAAGAGTGAGACACACCTAAGTACCTGAATGGTAAGGAATCCTCTACAAAATCCCCCTTAAAATTTCCAGCTTCACCTGCTCTTGAACTCCACTAATATAGATAAAGTTTTTCTCTTTATTAGCCTGTAGACCTATCACCTTAAAGAAATTAGAAAAGGCATCAAATAGTAACTTTACAGAGGCAACATTAGCCTTGCAGAACATTAAAAGATCATATCCAAAGCATATATACATAACCCTTAATTTCTCGAACCTGGGGTGGAATTTAAATAGAGGATGATCAGTTATCACACTTAGTTCTCTTTGAAGGTACTCCATTGCTATCACAAAGAGGTAGGGTGACATTGGGTTTCCCTGCCTAATACCTCTTTACCTTGAAAAGGCTTAGTGAGTCCTCCATTAATGACTAGAGACTATGAGACAGAGGTGATGCATTCCATGACCCACTAAATGAATTTTAAAGGAAAACTAAGATTTGCAAGCATGTTCTTCAGAAATTCCCACGCAATTGAGTGCAAGCTTTTCGTAAATTTGCTTTCAGTACACACCTTGGAGATAACACTTTTCTAGAGTACCACTTTAAAAGTTTATGGCTAAACAATATATTATTAATAATTCCATTTCCTTTTATAAAAGTAGATTAGGAGGGACTAATAATAGTATTAATCATACTCTTAATTCTATTAGTAAGGATATTAGGAATGAGCTTATAAAAGGCAGTACAAGAAGTTATAGGTCTATAACCCTTTACATAGGTAGGTACTTTAACCTTTGGAACTAGTGTAAGAGATGTAAAACTAAAATTTTTAGGCAGTTTACCATAGAAGAAGAATTCAGCAATAACATTTCTCACATCATCCTTTATCACCTCCCACTGTTCAGTAAATAACTCCATTGGATTTTCATCAACCCTAGGGGATTTTTTAGTTGGCATATTTTTTAAAGCATATTGGATTCCCTCCATTGCCACTTCTCTAATATGGGAGCATTTCTGGTGGTTTGATAGGCATGGACCTCTTCTGATGACATGTTCATCTGGGCATGAAAGTCAACTTACAGAGGTGCCCTTTTGTTTTATGAATATAGAGATAAATTCCTTTTTAATCAATTCAGGTGTAGTAAGTTTAGTACCTTGTTCAGTATACACAGTAAAGATAGCATTTTTATGACCTTTAATCTTACACTGAGGATAAAAGTACCTTGTGTTTCCATCTCCATATTTTATCCAAGTTTCTCTTGATTTATGCCTAAGAGGTTGTTCCTCATTACTAATCAATTTAATAATATCCTCTTGTACATACCTTTTCTAATGAATCAAGGTTTTATCCTGGGGATGTAGGAGAAGATGACTCCGCACTAGATTTGAAATTTCCCTAGCAGTTTTCAGCCTCTGATCATAGGAGGATAGGTGCTCAAACTTTTAACCTCCATTTTTTAGCAGTTTTAATTTCAATAAGATCATGTACATATAAATCTGATTACATGGTTTAGACCAAGCTGTTTTCACAAGATCGAGGAAATCAGGTTGTTGCAAAATAATGTAGAACTATTTAAAATGTTTTAGGTGGATAGTAGTAGCACTTCTGCATTCAATTAAGATGGAGGTATGATTAGAAATCCTAGGATTTAAAAATTCTTCCTCCACCTAATTATACCTCTATAGCCACTGGAAGTTACCAAAAGCTCAGTCATGTCACGACCCAAACTGAGGCCTTGACCGTGATGGGGATCCCAAACCAATCAAGGCTTGAGATGACCCCTTAGCCTTACCTCATGAGAATAGTGTTAATACTAAATTACAGAAGCTAATAAATCAGAATAAAAGAAATTCAAATAAACTAAAAGATTAAGTTTGTAAGTCAAAATAAAATCCACAAAGTAACAACCCAACATCATCCACAAAGCCTCTAACCAAGGAATACTAATCAAGTTGGGACATAACCTCGAATATGCCAGAAGAAAAGCAAAATTATGAAAATAGTAAAAAAGACTAAAGGAAACTAGGTCTTCCGAATGATGGAGGGCTCACCACTTTACCAACTATCCAATAGGAATATCGAACCACCTAACGCCGCACAGGGTCATTAGAAAAATCCTTCAAACCTACATCATAAAATGAAGTAGCCTCTGGAGATGGTCAGTACTGTGAGTATCGATATGCAACTCAAACAAAAGGAATAAATATACATTTATCAAAATCAGTCATAACACACATGTCCAATAACTACAAATCTAATAGAATGTCAGGGTTGGGGGCAAAGAGCATAAAACATGACCATTTAAAATTTAATCCTGAACTATTTAGCTTGCACTAACCTATAAGTATCCACCGGCTATATGGGTCCAGCTCCCCCTTCCAGAGGGCCCCAGTCCATGTTAGCTGCATAGACCGAGGAATAGGTTAAAGTCACCATTAGACAATAACCTCCCAAAGAATATTGTGTATTACTGCACAAATCAAGAACACAATGATCATCCAAATTTTAGGGCAATACCTTCCAACATCGGCAAATATATGTTTCCTATGTTGGTCCACTCGGGACTACGATTTCTCGGTAAATCTACTCAATTCCATTAAGCCCAATTAAAATATTTTTCACATACCATTAACTGTGGAGTCTTTAACTAAGGCACTTCCATATTGGATTCGTCATACCAAGACTGCAAGCCATTCCAATTATGCCATATCGTATTCATTTAGCCATTTAAACTACAAAATTCCATTTTAAAATCCGTAACCATAGTCTCTAAGGGCATTTCCAAAACTTTTTTACCTTTTCACCAGTTAATGTTATGCAATTTTTCAAAGAACAGTTTAGACACAATGAAAATCCTTATTTAAAACCAAATTTCAACATGGGCTGAGGTTCATGTCATTATCATGCAAAATCCATAACATTACTACTCCATATATCAATTCCATAATATTTACATGACCCAATTCAGTTTCAAAATCCAATGTTCACAAATATAATCCATCCACACAAGAAGAAATCATTTTAAAGTTTCTACAATAAAATTAACTCAACCCTAGGTTAAATCAAACATACAAGAACATATAAATTCAAGAAGATCTTGAGTTTTAGAGCCG
This sequence comes from Capsicum baccatum var. pendulum, assembly GCA_030864225.1. Classification (NCBI taxonomy): domain Eukaryota; kingdom Viridiplantae; phylum Streptophyta; class Magnoliopsida; order Solanales; family Solanaceae; genus Capsicum; species Capsicum baccatum. The sequence goes on from CM061558.1 coordinate 63,297,757, forward strand.
TGAGAGTTGAATCCTTGAGAAGAAGTTCGTACTTTGCTCTTAAGGATTTAGAAGGGGAAAGTGGGCTGTAAATTTTGGGTTATAGGGGTGGGAGTTAATATGTTTAGAAGGTCATTTAATAGGTAAAAGACCCAAAATCCCTCGCCTCAAGCTAGCAAAAAAAAATATATTTTGTGCCTTGGGCGTGGCACATCCTTATCACGCCAGCCCTAGGGCATGGCACACTTTTATTGCAGCTTGCCCAAGGCATGGCACATTGCTATCATGAACCCTCACTATTTTGGGGTCCCAAAATAATCCCGAATGCTTTCAAAAAATTCTGAAACTCTCTCCAAGGGTTCCTTTATGATCCCTTATCATGATTCAAGTAAAAAATCATCGCTAGACATGAGAGAGGGTTCAAAATAAAATCATCAAATTTTTTAGGGTCTTAGATTATCATTCGTTCTCGAATAAGAGTTTAGGACACCCTTTAGCAAAATAATAGGAAGAACATAGAGGGACTCAATAACAAAGTCAAAATGCAATTAGAGAAGAAGTACGATTTGTACCTTAAGAACTTCCATCCAACCTTGGAAACAAGAATGGATATTTAGATTTCATGTCCTCCTCTGATTCCCATTCAGTGTCTTTTACCTTTTGGTTTCTCTAAAGCACCTTCACTGAAGCTATCTCTTTAGTTCTCAATTTTTGAACTTGCTTATCCAAGATTTCAATTAGGATTTTCTCATAGGATAATGTATCTTCAACACTAATATCCTCAACGTGCACCACTAATGATGGTCACCCATACACTTTTGTAGCATAGACATAAAAAGGACGAGGTGAATTGAGGCCAAGTTTGTCGGTAATTTCAATTTATATGCAACATTCCAATTCTTCTTACAATCTGATACAGACCAATATAATGGGGACCAAGTATCCCTTTTTCCCAAATTTCATAACTCTTTTCATCAGAAAAACCTTCAAGAACACCCAATCATCGACTTTAAATTCCAACACCCTTTCCTTTACATCCTCATAAGACTTTTGAACACTTTGGGCAGTCTTAAATCTTTCTCAGATCACCTTCACCTTCTACATCTCTTGGTGTACTAAGTCATGCCCGAAAAACCTTGTCTCACCTACCTCAAATGATCCAATCAGAGACCTAAACCTTTTACTATAAAGGGCTTCAAAATAGGCCATTTAAATGCTGGAATGATAGCTTTTATTACACGTGAATTTAATAAGCAGCAAATGATCCACCCAACTTTATTTAAAGTCAATTACACAAGCCCTTATCATATCCTCTAAAGTTTGACAAGTATGCTCTGCTTGTTGACTAGTATGCTCTTCTTGTCCATCCGTTTGAGGATGGAAAATGATACGAAGGTTCACCTGGGTACCCAAACCCTTCTAAAAAGAGTGCCAAAAACAAGAAAAAAATTACATACCTCAGTCAGATATAATAGACACCTTGGCTTAATGCAACTGAACTATCTCCTGAATGAATAACTTGCATAATGCTCTCCTGAATAATCTGTCCTTACAGGCAAGAAGTGAGCGAACTTGGTCATTCTATCCATAATGACCTAAATGAATCCGTATTGATTACGAGATAATAGAAAATCAGTACCAAAATCCATATTAATTATTTTCCACTTCCATATGAGCGGAGCTATCTCTTGAGATGTACCATCTGTCCACAAATACTCAACCTTGACTTATTAACAAACCATACATATGGCAACAAAATTTGCCACATTCCTTTTCATATTACTCCACCAATAAATTAATTTCAAGTCATGATACATCTTTGTCAAACCCGGATGAACCGTATATCTAGACATATGGGCTTCTGCCAAAATCCTTTTACGCAATCCATCTACATCAGAAATACATAACTATCCTTGATATCTTAGGATGTCATCTCCCCCAATTTAAAAGTTATAACCTTCTGTTGAACCGCATCATCCTTTATTTACATAAGTATGAGATCCAGAACCTGTTTCGTTTTAAATTTGACCCCAAGGAATGACTTACCTACTTCTTGGATGGTCACTCCCCTATCTTTGGAGTCCAAAAGACGGACCCAAAATTTGTCCAGTTGGTGAATGTCCTTCACCAATCCTCTCCCCCAAGTTGGTCAGTCGGTGAATGTCCTTTCACCAATCTTTTTTTCTCCTCTTCAATGAGATACAAACTCCCCATAGATAACCTGCTAAGAGAATCAACAACAACATTAGCTTTACCTGGGTGGTAGTACAGGCTAATGTCGAAATCCTTAAGAAATTCTAGCCATATTCTCAATCTGAGGTTTAATTATTTTTGAGTGAACACAAACTACAAAATTTTGTGATCTGACTAAATATCCACAACACCCCATATAAAGAGTGATGCCAAATTTTTAATACAAACACCACATCTGGAAATTTTAGATCATGAGTCATGTAATTTCTCTCATGAACTTCAAGCTTCCTGGAAGCGTAAGCTACAACCTTACCATGATGCATCAAGACACAACCCAGTCCCACTCAGGACACATCATAATACACGACAACCCCCTCAGTACCCTTGAGTAGGGTCAAAATAAAAGCAAAAGTCAACCTATCTTTTAACTCTACAAAACTGCCCTCACAAGTATCGAACCATAAAAACTTTACTTTTTCTAAGTTAACCTCATAATCGAAGTAGCAATAGATGAGAAACTCTCTAAAGATCACCTATAATAACCTACTAAGCCGAAGACGCTCATAATGTCGGTTGGAGTCGTAGGTATAGGCCACTTCTTAATCGCCTCAATCTTTTGTAGATCCACTTTAATTCCTTCACCGAATACATGTACAAGAAAAGTCACAGCACTTACCCAAAATTTACACTTACAAAATTTTGCATAGAACTTTTGATCTTTTAGAGTCGTAACACAATTCGGAGGTGATTGACATAATACTCTGTACTTTGAGTACACCAAAATGTCATCAATGAAAAATACAAAGAATAAATCCAAAAAATGTCTGAATATTAGGTTCATAATGTCCATAAAATTAGATAGGGAATTAGCCAACCAAATGACATGACCAAGAACTCAGAGTGTCCATAACGAGTTTGGACAGCAGTCTTAGGAATGCCATCCTTCCTAATCTTTAATGATGATAACTTGAACAAAGATCTATTTTAGAGAACCACTTATCACCCACTTAGGACCCACGGGCTATATGGGTTTGGCTCCCTCTACGGAAAGGGCCCCGTCCATGTTAGTCATATGGACTGGGGAATAGGTTAACCTATAAAAGAATTATTATGTATTACTGCATAAAGAAAGCACACAATGGTCATCTATATTTCAAGACAAGGCTTCCTAACATCAAAGAATTATTGTGTATTACTGAGTGAAGTAAGCACACAATGGTCATTAATATGAGGTAATTTTATACACTTTGGTATCATTATTCTAGCTTATTTAGCCTTATTTCGAGAGAAATTCGTGTACTTAACGTGTTAATATTGATATAAATAAGCATATAAGTTTCCATGTGCATGATTAAAATGGTCCAAAGTGTTTTCAAATTAGTTTGTACTTAATTGAGTCATATAGAGTTCAACCCGAAAAACTAGTTTTACTAGCTTGAGCTAGTTGTGAGCCTAGTTGGATTCATTGGCTTCTAATGTGTTTAATTTATTCCAAATGGTTTAAATGCATAATTATGAGTGGAAAAACCTATTTTACAAAGTTTAATTTGAATAAGTCAAGAGTCGGCACATAAAGTTGAAGATCATGACGAATTAGCCTTATCTTAGCTCTTATTTTGATTCATCATTAAGAATATTGTGTTGTTATGATCTCTAATTCATGGTGTGTGACATTTTAGGAAGATTTGTGAGTTAAACACAGTGATATATTGACGATATAAAGACTGAAAATCTATGAAAAATACACCATAATACAAGGGATAAAAGATGACATGATAAAGACTTAACCAAAATTTTAGATGCAATATCCGGTGTGTGCGCGCAATGAGCGGGCATCGTATGTTGTATGTCAGTGCTTCTGTGCCTTAGAAAAAGTGTGAAATACAACTTCCAGTGGAGGCGGACGATGTGCGTGAGACACATCCTCCAATTCAGTGCACTACAGCGTGCGACACACCCTATACACCAACGATTCAATTTTGATCAAATCCTATTTTTAAACAAATTGCATGGCACGTATTTTAAGGGAGATCAAGGGAATATTTATGGGAATATTCTTGATTCATGTTCCAACCATTAAATCCCACTATAATTAGGATTTTTATATTATATATACACAGAACCTGGAACAGTGCTAAAGGGACTTGGACAATTCTTGATCAATTTTGTGGGCGGTGGTGATGAGATGTGGATGCTACACGGTTAAATTAGGTTTTATAATTTTTAATTAGTTTTTAATTATCATATCATGTATTCAATTATTTGGATCGTGATTATTAATATTATCGACTAAAAATTCTCATTTTGGAGTTAAAATAAAAAACATGATTATTATTATTTTGAATTAATTCCAATTAATTTTGCTTATCATAGTTGGTTGTTTGTTTGTTCTTAATTTAATCATTTTATGGATTGATCACCCATAAAATACATATATTATCGACCTTTTGATCTCGGAAGAAGAAATAGGGAGATAGAACATGGGAATAAACAAAGTATGAGTTTTTATTCTTTTATAAAATACAGATTGAACTTAGCGTCTAGGACAGGGACGTACTTAGATTCCTTACTTGATTCAAATGTAGGATGATAGCTTTAATTCACTTAACTAAATTATTACATCTCTGCTTAACGATGTAATTGTAATTTTCATATTAGGTAAAAGATTAGAGGTTGGAAAACCATAATCATGCAATTAACCCTATGAATCAACAACCAAGATAAGCAAATTAACGAATGAAATTCAACAACATAGTGTGATTGTTTGGAGTGCTTTCACACTAATTTTTCTCCCATTGATTGTCTCAAGTATTTTATTTTACGCATTATTTACTTCTAGTTTTAATTCACAATTTCCAAACTCTCTATTTGGTTACTGTTGCACTAAATTAATCTAAACTGTGAACTAGAATCGAATTTTTGTTAAATCAAGTCTCTGTGGGATTGATATTAGGCTTTCTTGAAGGCGACTATATTACTTGATAAGACCAGGTACACTTGCATGTGCGCTATCAAGTTTTTGGCGCCGTTGCCGGGGAACTTGAATTTTAGCAATTTTTTATTTTAGTTTTATTTTTAAATTTATTTGGTGGTTTTACGCTTGGTCTTGGTTTTGTTATTGTAGGAGCAGGTTTTTGGATTGATAAGCTAGCAAGATCTCGGGACTTGGTTGAACCAAGCTTCAAACCTGAGCAGCTTTACCATCAACGAAGGATAGAAACAATTATTCTCCCCCAAATTTCGCAAATCCAAGAAGACCAAGAGGATCCTGCTATAATGGCTGCAGAACAACAAGCACGCAGGACAGTTAGGGAAGTGGCAGTCCCACTTCCGATGAACTTGACTTTCCCAATTCAAAGATCAGCTACCGGGTGAAATTTTGAGTTAAAGCACATATGGTGCAATTTCTCATTAGCAGTGGACAATTTGTAGGGCTTTCACATGAGGATCTATAAGTCTACTTGCAGACTTTTATTGAGCTTACTGATACATTCATTCCGACTGGGGTGAGTACAGATTATGTGAGGCTGACACTATTTCCCCATTCACTTTTGGGGGAAGCTAAAAGGTGGTTGAATAAGGAGCCGGCTAATTCAATTACATCATGGGATGACTTAGCCAGAAAGTTCCTCATCAGATTCTTTCCATCAGGCAAGACTGTGAGACTTCGCAGTGAGATAGTGAGCTTCAAACAGAAGCTAGAAAATCTATATCACTCTTACGAATACTTCAAGGCCCTTCTTCAAGATTGTCCACATCACCAACAGTTCAATGAGGTAATTAATCACACTTTTGTAGAAGCTCTTGATCACAATACGAAAATTTTGCTAGATTCAGTTGCAGGTGGTCAAGAACTGGAGTTGACTTATAATAATATGTACACATTGTTGAATCGCATAGCACAAAAAAATACCAAGTGGCATTCAGATTCTAGAAGTGCCACAAAAAGAATTGCAGGTGTATTGGAGGTGGACCAATTCACAGCCTTATCAACATAGGTTTATACATTATAAAATTTAATTAACACTCAGTTTAGCAGCATGAAATTAGGAGTGGCACAACCTACAGCCACAGTCAATGTTATCCAACAAGCTGCAGGTTGGTGTGAAATATGCGGTAATAATGGCCACTCAGCAACCATGTATACTTCAAATCTGGAATCAGTGATGTATGTAGACAATGCTCAAAGACCAAATTTTGGTAACGCCTACAACATAAAGTGAAAAAGGCAACCTTAGAATGCACATCAACAACAAATTCATCAACCACAGGCCCAACCAAATTAGTCAACTTACAATATGGAGAAGATGTTGAAGAAGCTTTTAACAAATCAAGTACAGTTGACTGCAGACATGAAAAATCAGCAAGCGGCCATAAGAAGTTTAGAGTTGCAGTTGGGCCAATTATCACAAGCATTGAATACTAGACCACAAGGTGGTTTGCCAGAAGATACAGAAAATCTCAAGCAGGTTATGGAAATCACCTAGAAAGTGGTAAAGAGCTTTAAGGAGAACCTCCCAAGGCAACAAAAGAGGTAGATGATGATGTGGTGACCTAACAACTAAATGACAGAGTTGTTGAAAATTCAAGAAAGCCTGAGTACTTGAAAACTAAGGTTGTTGAACCAGAAGTGAAGAAGACACTACCATTACCCTTCCCTCAGAGGGAAATTAAAGCGAAGGAGGACACAATGTTCAAGAATTATTGTGATACATTCAGAAAGCTTCAAATTAACTTACCTTTGCTAGATGTTTTGCAGAGTATGCCTAAATACACAAAGCACTTGAGGGATGTGATTGTGAATAAGGTAAAATTGCAAGATTTATGAGATATAACACTCACTCGAGAGTGTAGCACTTTGATAACACAAACAATCCCCAAAAAATTGAGAAATTAAGGGTGGTTCCCTATCCCTATTCAAATTGGGAACAAGTTGGTTCATGCACTGAGTGACTTAGGGGAAAGCATAAATTTGATGCCCCTATCATTGTTTAAAACATTGGGTTTGGAAGAACCGAGACTAACCATTGTGGTGTTGCAACTGGCATATGGATCATTTATAGATCCAGATGGAATAATTAAGGATGTCCTCAAAAAGATTGGTAAATTCATTATTCCTACTGACTTTATTATTCTTGATTTTGAGGTAGATGAACAGGTACCAATCATCTTGGGATGTTCATTCTTAGCAACTGGAGGGGCCTTAATTGATATTAGAGAAGGCACGCTCAAAATGAGGGTAGATGATGAAGAGGTGGTATTTGATGTTCACAAAACACCCATCATAAATTCCCAAATTAAAGATTTATGTGTGATAAATGCTATTAAGGGGGGAAAGTGTGGGTGGTTAATCCACCAAAGACCTCTTCGGATTAGCTGATTAAGCGGCCTAAGATGAGCTAATTATTTCCCAACATGATAAAGGTTGAAGTGAAGAGAGATGTCGACCTTAAGAGTAAAAACTTAAGAGGTCAGAAATGAATGTAAAATGGCTTCTAAAAGGTAGTAAAAGGGTGAAGAAATATGGTTGAGTTGAGTTGGGTCGTGCCGCGACACTAAATCAGATACTGCTTAGGAGGCAACCCAAGTTAAGTAGGTATGTTTTAATTTCAGTTTTTAGTTTTTATTTCACATAGTATTTATTTTTGGTTGAGTCATGGGTTAATGGGAAGTCTGAGTACCATAAACTTGAGCTAAGAAGCATTGAAAAAACTGAGTGTGGGGTCCCAAGAATCCCTTTATATGTAAAATATGCTACTAGCTAGGCCTAGAGGCCTTAGAGAGTATTTTTATCTCTTACCTTTAAATTCACTTTAGGGACAAAGTAGATTTTTAAGTGTGGGGTGGAAAAATTCTCAAATTATGTCAATTTAAAAATAATTTGTGAAAAATATTTTTGTTGGTGCTATTTTTGATTTCATAGTGCAAGTGGGTTTGTTTGTAAAAGCAGTTGATTAAGTGAATTACTATTTTTGAGACTTCTAGGCTCAAGTTTTTTACTCTTGTACTTTTTGGCTTAAATTTGAATTCATGCTATTGTTTGGTTAGGAGTCTATGATAATCCTATTAAGTTGAGCATATGCCATGTGAGTGAGATTTCTGTATCTTCCTTGTTCCATGTGATGTCTAGAACTTGCCCGGTGTGTGTGTGAAGCGACATAAAGAATGTGGGTTTAGGAGATGATATAGGCATTTCTTTGATAGCTTTATTTTATACCTTCTATTTGTCTTACCCTTGTGGTTTATCCTAGTTAACCCCCATTGAGCTTTTAGCTTTTTCTTTGGCAACCTCATAAGTATCCCAATCCCTTCTTTAATAGACCATAATTGGATCCAAAAAGCTCCTAAGTGCTTTAATTGAAGAAAAAAATTGATTTAGTAAGGAGTTTGAGAAATTGAAGAAGAATAAGGTGAAATTGATACCCCAAGGTAATAGTTATTGGTGTTTATATTTGATGTGTAGTGGTTGGTAGTGATATAAATAGTGTTAGAAATATTTCCATGATTCTAAAAAATGAGAAAAAATAAATCTTGAAGGAATAAACATTAAGCTCACCATGTGTTTGTGAAAATGCTTAAAAGAGATGGGGCTAAATAAAAGAATGGGGTAGACAAAGTGGTGATATTTGGTTGCTAGAGATTGATTTTAAATGTATAATATAGTGTATTAAAGCTCTTAGAGAGGTTAGTCACTATTCCCAAATAGCTCCTACCTGTCCCTTAGCCTACATTACAACCAGAAAAAGACCTATTTGATCCTAAGTTTCATCATTCCGATATTAGTGAAGCACTACACAAAAGAAAGCCCATGGTTCATTGTGTGTAACTTGTGAATTCTTTGTGAGAGTGAGCGTAATTTGATTCGTGTACCCATTTTGTTATAAAATGTTTTTATGTGAGTGATTATGGGTAACTCTCTTATTGTGAGGGGCACATGTTTGATGAATGTGGGTGATTTGTATGATGTCTTTGATTGATCAATATTCATGAGTTTGCCATGTGTTGAGTCAATTCTTAAGGTTAGGATGTTTCGACATAGTGTTCTTGAGCTTTCAATTGTGTAAATAACATGCTTTGTGTAGAAACTTGTATTTCGTATAGTCATTGTATTACTAGCTTGAGTGTCTTTATTTTAGTAGAAGTATAGCGTCACCTAAGCTATTGATTCTTAGAGTAAAGAGTTGTTCGAGGATGAATAAGGGTTTAAGTGTGGGGTGATGATCTGAGATGATTTTATACACTTTGGTATCATTATTCTTGATTAACATGTTGATATTGATATAAATAAGCATCTTAGTGTCCAAGTGTGTAATTACAATGGTCCAAAGTGTTTCCAAACAAGTTTGTACTTAATTGAGTCATATAGAGTTCAACCCGAAAAACTAGTTTTACTAGCTTGAGCTATTTGTGAGCCTAGTGGGTTTCGTTGGATTCTAATGTGTTTAATTTATTCCAAATTGTTTAAATGTGTAATTATGAGTGGAACAACTTATTTTCAATGTACAAAGTTTAATTTGAATAAGTCAAGAGTCCGCACATAAAGTTGAAGATCATGGCGAATTAGCCTTATCTTAGCTCTTGTTTTGATTCATTGTTGAGAATATTGTGTTATTATGATCTCTAATTCATGGTGTGTGATATTGTAGTAAGCTTTGTGAGCTGAATACTGTGATATATTGATGATATAAAGGATGAAAATCCATGGGAAATATACCATGATACAAGGGATGAAAGATGGGATGATAAAGACTTAACAAAATGTTTGGACCCAATATCCAGTGTGTGTGCGCGATGAGCGTGTGTCGCATGCTGTATTTCAGTACTTCCGTACCTTATAAACATTGTGAGATGCAACTTTAAGTGGAGGCTCGCGATATGAGTGCAACGCATCCTCCAATTCAGTGCACTACAGCGTGCGACGCACCCTATATACCACCGATTCAATTTTGATCAAATCCTATTTTTAAACAAATTGCATGGCATGTATTTTAAGGAAGATCAAGGTAATATTTATGGTAATATTCTTGATTCATGTGCCAACCATCAAATCCCACCATAATTAGGATTTTTATATTATATATACACAGAACCTGGAACGGTACTAAAGGGACTTGGACAATTCTTGGTCAATTCGGTAGATTGTGGTGACAAATTACGTGGCTGCTACATGGTTAAATTAGGTTTTATAATTTTTAATTAGATTTTAATTATCATATCATGTATTCAATTATTTGGATCATGATTATGAATATTATCGACTAAAAACCCTCTTTCCGGAGTTAAAGCCAAGAACATGATTATTATTGTTTTGAATTAATTTTGATTAATTTTGCTTATCATATTTGGTTGTTTGTTTATTTTTATTTTAATTATTTTATGGATTGATCACCCATAAAATACATACTTTGTTGACTTTTTGATTTCGGAAGAGGGAATAGGGAGATAGAACATGGGAATAAACAAAGTATGAGTTTTTATTCTTTTATAAAATACAGATTGAACTTAGCGTCTAGGACAGGGACGTACTTAGATTCCTTACTTGATTCAAATGTAGGATGATAGCTTTAATTCACTTAACTAAATTATTACATCTCTGCTTAACGATGTAATTGTAATTTCCATATTAGTTAAAAGATTATAGGTTGGAAAACCATGATCATGCAATTAACCCTACGAATCAACAACCAAGATAAGCAAATTAACGAATGAAATTCAACAACATAGTATGATTGTTCAAAGTGCTTTAACCCTGGATTTTCTTCCATTAATTGTCTCAAATATTTTATTTTACCCATTATTTACTTTTAGTTTTAATTCACAATTTCAAAACTCTCTATTTGGTTACTGTTGCACTGAATTAATCTAAACTGTGAACTAGAATCGAACCGTTGTTAAATCAAGTCTCTGTGTAATCAATATTCGGCTTTCTTGAAGGCCACTATATTACTTGATAAGACCACGTACACTTGCGTGTGTGCTTGGGAGCTATCAATCATCTATATTTCAATCCCAACATCAGCAAACATAGTTTTCAGTATTGATCCTCGTGGGACTACACTTTCTTGGTAAGGTTACATAATTTTATTTAAGCCCAATTGAAATATTTTTCACATACCATTAACCATGGAGTCTTTTATAAGGCACTTACACATTGGTATCATCATACCAAGACTTGTATGTCACTCCAGTTATGTTATACCGTATACATTTAGACATTTAGACTCCAAACTTGATTTTAAAATTCATAACCATAAGCCCTAAGGGTGTTTCCAAAACTTTTTTACCTTTTTACCAGTTAATGTTATGCAATTTTTCAAAGAACAGTTTAGACGGTATCAAAATCCTTGTTTAAGAATAAAATTTCGATTGCGTTGAGGTTCATGTCATTATCATGCAAAAATCCATAACATTATTGCTCTATAATATCAATTTCATCATATTTACATGACCCCAATTCAGTTTAAAAACCCAATGCTCACACATATAATCCATCCACACCAGAAGAAATCAGTTTAAGGCTTCCATAATAAAACTACCTCAACCTAATCTTAAATAAAACATGCAAGAACACATAAATACCAAGTAAATTAATTCAATATAACCATAATTAAAATAGGAAGTATCCAACATGTATTTTTTATGGAATAAATTCGAGAAGAACTTGAGTTCTAGAGCCCTGAGAGTTGAATCCTTGAGAAGAAGTTCTTACTTTTCTCTTGAGGGTTTAGAAGCGTAAAGTACATTGTAAATTCTAGGTTATGGGGGTGGTAATGATTTTTAATATTTTTAGAAGGTCGTTTAATAGGTAAAAGACCAAAAAACTCTTGCCCCAAGCTGGAAAAAAACAAAAATTATTTTTTGTGCCCTTGGGCATGGCACACCCTTATCGCACTTGCCCAAGGGCATTTCACGATCTTATTGCAGCGTGCTCAGGGCGCGACACATTGCTATTAGAGTTTTTACTAGTTCGGGGTCTTAAAATAACCCCAAATGCTTTTTAAAATTTTTAAAACTCCTCCCAATTATCGTGATTCAAGTCAAAAATTATTCTTAGACCTAGGAGAGGATTCAAAATAAAATTGTCAAAATTTTTAAGGTCTTACAAGTCAGTTTTAGAATACACCCCTATAGACACATCTTGTTTATTGCAAAAGGTGTAATGCCAATCTTTTCCAATCAAAAAAGTGAGTTCTAAATCATCCACACACTCCTAAAAAGCATGAACTTTAGCTGGTTCCACAAGTGAGCCAATTTTTTCATTTTTAGATAGCACATTGTTGAAATTACCACTCAACAAGCAAGGCCCCTACACAGTTCTTCCTTGCAACACCAATTCCTACCATAAGAGTAACCACTTATGGACTTCATTTCTAGCATATACAATAGCCAAAAAGGTTGAAAAAGAGCCTGTGGAGTTTTTTACATAATAGTGCACAAACTATTCCTGGACCCCGAAGGACTTGTTGTTTCACATGCCTCTTCCAAAGTAGCCATATTCTTCCATTTGATCCCAATGGATAATTATAACTATGGTTCCGCCTTTGCACCAATTTCAGTAAAATATTTTTAGATTTATGCTTCTTTACCTGAGTTTCAAGACACCCAAACACATCTACTCCATATTTATGCAAAAAGTGTTGTATTTTTTCTTTTTTCTATAGGGGCTGATTTAAACCCCTAATATTCCAGGTAGCAATGATCATGGGGTGTTTTGGCTCCCCCAGGGCCACTCCCATGTCTATTTCAAATCAGAGGTACTTTTCATATATAAAATATTTTAACTTACATTGAAACTCAATTCTCTACGTACATCAAAATATTAAGATTTGATTCTGGTAGAAAATATATGTCTCATGAATTCAATAATTTCTTGCTTGAGGATGGAGTCATCTCACAAGGCTCTTGCCTATATACACATCACATCAAAATTAGCTTGTTGAGTTTATGAATCACCATTTGTCACTTGTTCTTTATTGGGTAAGTCTTTTGTCTCATCTAAATACTAAGTTGAATCTTGATTTATTGTTCTCTAGTTAATTAAGAGGTTACTATCTAAAGTGTAAAATTTTGACTCTCTATATTATCATCTTTATCATCAAAATTTTAGCTTTAATAATTTTCATATCATTGATTGTGTTTATTTTGTGCATCTGTGTTCTTTTCAATACAATAAATATTCACTTTTTTTATTTATAATACTTCATCAAAAAATTATGTTTCTAGAAGTGTTAATTTCCTTGAGAATCAGTATTTATTTTCTACTCATTTGAACCACTTTTAATCTCTTTCCTTATTCCTAATTTTTAAGATTTGTCATTTTATTCTAAGTGGTTCAAATTTAAGATTATGTACGAACACTATCAACCAACTTTATTTCATCACAAAATTGATTTTCCACTTGAGACTACTCCTTAATTCGAATATTAGATTGTTGCAAGGTATGCTCCCCTTAAGCTTATTGGGTGATCCACCAAAAATCTTGTACTCGTAACTGGTATCATTTTTTTCAATATTATCCACCGTCTTTATTTGAATATTCTTCAGAAGACTTAAAACATAGACATTGGCAGAAAGCTATGAATGAAGAATAATGGATCTTAAAAAAAATAACACATATGACACTGTTTGTTGTCCTTTAGATGTCTATCTAATTGGATGTACATGAATTTATTTAACTAAAATTTATTTTTATGGAACTCATGATCGATACAAAGTTTCATTGGTGATCTTTGACAACATAAAAAAGTATTGTGTGAATTAAGAAGAGACGTTTGCACTAATAGCAAATATAACTATGTTGTGAAATATTATTGCATTGTTGCATTACAAAACATGCCTTTTCATCAAAGAAACACAAAAAAAAAATCCCATGGTGATATCAAAAAATAAATTTATATGAAACCTCCAGTTGATTTGTTTTCATCACCTTCATCAAATGTTTGCAAGTTGAAACAGTCTTTGTATGGATTAAAACAAGGACCCAGAGCTTGGTTTGATAATTTTTTGTTATTTTCCTCAAGTAAAATCAATATTCACAAATATGAACCTCAACAATAATTTCAAGCCAACTTATGAATAATAAAAATAAAATTCAAACTATTTCAGAAAATAGTAAACAAACTAAGAAAGAGATGAAATAGAAGAATCTACCTCACTGAATTAACAGTATATACTTAAAGAAATTTATTTTTTCAAATATCTGAGTTTAATAAAATATATCTTCACAAAATAAAATAATTCACTTTGGCAAAATAACGGTATGTCAAATTTACTGAACTTCCAACCCACTCAACAACAACAAATCTTTTGAGTTTTGTAAGAAAGAAGAGTTTTTAACTACAAAATTTCATATCAATATTTGAAAAAAATAAAATATTTATATCCTATAAGTTTTACTTCAAAAAATAAGCAATGGTTCTAGAAAGTTTAATTTCAGACCGTTGGGATTATTTGTTGAGGTATTTACGGGAGCAAAAGCCTATTTACGGCTACAAACAACTTCACAAATCAAAATAGAATGGTGAGATATATTTATGTTGGGTTTTGCGTCTGCAAATGGCTTTTTATTTTTGCAAATCACTCAACATATTCAAACAGTGAACTGAAGAATTTTGATCCTTCAATATGCAACTACAAACTTAATTTTTGTGGTCATAAATAGAGGAAAAACTAAGATCATTTAGATTAAAGAATCGTTAAATAAAATAAACTCTTGATAAATCATTTGACAAACTCAAATAAAATCCAAAATTCAAGACGTGCCGAGTGAGAAATGATAGTGATGGAGTAGTGCTTATACTTTTGGTGGAAAAAAAACCTTATCTCCGACCAAAGTGGGACAAATACGTCTCCAAATTCACTTTTCCATCCATTCATCTTTTTTCCATTTTTCAGTTGCATTTTAATACTAGAACCCAATAATCTCCTACATGAATGGGGAATGTCTACAAGATCAAGAAATATATGGACATGTATGTGATTTACAAGTAAAGACTAATTACATTAGGATAACTAGGTTTTTCTTTAAATTTTTCGTAGTGAAACTATATTGAATGCACTTGATTAAACGGTAGATGCGGTGTATTTAAATCGTCGAACTTTATTGTGCACATGGATGATGCAATTCACACAAATAGCCTTTTATTTTCTATGATTCTCATGATTTTATTTATCCATGAACCCTATTTGGTTTAATGAGAGCTTAGATAATCGGTTGTTACCATCATTCTCCTTGAAATGGATTTCACTTTACACTCTATTTGGTCATACCTACCAAACTTACAAACCATTAAAAATCTTCAAGCCTTAATTTTTATCCTTATTTCCTAAACATTATTTTCATCAATGAGAATGGATCGAGTTATTTAACACTGTTGAACCGTCAGTTACAACTTTGTTTGGTCTTTTTGAACCTAGATTTTGAAATCTCCAGTCTTCTAGGTAGAGTTACCACCATGATGACTTGTCCTAGGTCTTAAATCCTTTTCCTTTGATTATCTTTCAAATTGCTCTCTAGTTAGGCCTATTCTAAGTGGCTAGGACACATTATCTTTTAACTTTACATAGTCAATTATGATAATTTTACTAAAAAGTAGTTCTCTAACAGTAGTATTATATTTTTGTTGTATGTGATGAGACTTTTCATTATATATCATGCTTTCTTTTTAATCTATTACATCTTGACTATCACAGTGTATGCGTACAGGTGTCAAAGGTTTAAACCAATAAGAAATTTCTAAATCGTTCAACTTCTTCACCAACTTTATAGTGGTTTTATATTCCATTGGAGAGCGAACATGTCTGTTTGGATGATTTTCAAGAGACTTCTCCTCCACCGAGAATAAATAGATATCCACTTATGGATTGAACTTTATTTGATTCAGTGATCCAATTTGTATTACTACAACAACAACATACCCAATGTATTCCAACATAGTGGGGTCTGGAAATTTATTGATTTGGGGATTCGAACCAGTGGCCATTAGGTATGGTGAACCCATCTTAACCATTAAGCTACCATGATTGATAAATTTGTATTACCATATTCTTAAATTATTTTTGGATATGTATTATAATGCAAAGCAAAGTTTTGAGTATGTTTTAGATACCCCAAAACTCTTTTCATTGTCATCCAATGAGTTTGATTGGAATTAATGATGAACCGACTTAATTTACTAATAACACATGCTATATCTTGTCATGTACAATTCATGATATACATCGAACCTACCAAAACTCTTGCATAGTCCAATTGGGAGTCACTTTCACCTACATTCTTTTAAAGTGAAGTGCAAAACTCACATCAGTTGGTGTTTTGACAATATTGAAATCCAAATACTTAAACTTGTTAAGTACCTATTCAATATAATGAGAATGTGACAATGCTAAACCGTGTGAAGCTTTTATAAATTCTTATCCCTAGGATTATATCATCAATTCCTAGTTCATTCATATCAAATTTTCTAGCCGGCATTCGCTTAGTAGCATTTATGTCAGAAATGTCTCTACTGATGATTAAGATATCATCAATATAAACAAATAGTAACTTTAGAATTTAGAGTGTCTTTAATCTAATTATATTTTTCACACTCATTAATCTTATATCCATTTTCCAACATGGTTTGGTCAAACTTTGCATATCTCTGTTTGGGTGCTTGTTTTAATACCATAAAGCGACTTAACAAGCTTGCACACTTTTTTACTTTATCAAGAACCACAAAATCTCCGGATTGTTCCATGTAAATTTCTTCCTCTATATTTTTCATTTAAGAAAATTGTATTCACATCAACTTAATGAATTTTAAGGCCATATACCACCACTAGTGCAACCAACATCTTAATGGATGCTATCCGTATTACAGGTGAGTATGTGTCAAAATATCAAGGCATTTCTTTTGTCTAAAAATTTTAACAAGAAGTATTGCCTAATATTTGTCAATAGTCCCATCAACTTTCATATTTCTTTTAAAGATCCATTTAGAACCTAAAAATTTATTTTCTTGAGGAAGATCAATCAACTTTAATGTATGATTATTCAACATTGAATCAATCTAATGTCACAATCCAACCCATAAAAAATGGCACCCATACTAACTTTCAGTGGAACAACCATTAATCTCAAATGTTTAAACCCAATCCTCAGCCAAAAACAAGGCAAACTAGCTATTTTATATTAAATAATAACTAAATTAAATGCTCCAGTGAAAACAAATGCGGAAAAATATCAGATGCTAACAATCCCCTGGGACCTGAAAGTCGTTGTACCAAAACACTATGATATCCAAGAAACGATCCAACCCAAAAACAACAGAAATACCCAAGTCCAAGAAAATAAAGTAAAAACTAAGTGAAGAACTCATGGCAGCCTGAAAGATATAGCTCACCCTTGAGTTTGAATGTTGTTTGCTCTACAGCTGAGGTCTCAAACAGTTTCTGAAATATGCTCTCTATTCAACAAAAAGAAGACCACATATGGTATCAGTTTATACAAAAAACAATAGTGCACTGATAGGGTCATCGGTCAATCCAAAATGATAAATGTGAATAAGTAACTATAACTTTGTAAAGCCAGAAAAACCATGAACATCTAACATGTAATCTTACCTCAAATTATTACAATTAACTTTATTCATTAACAATATAGAGTTCAGTCAATATAATTCAACATAGACAATAGGACAAGTCAAGACCAAGGATACCAACAAGACACAAAGTAAATAACCATGACTCAATTACACCAGTAAATAGACAACATAGAGTTATGCTAACCTTGAAAATAAACCTGTACCACTCAAGGATCAATTCGAACAACAATTATAGAAATAATCATGAATCTTGACTTGCATCAAGAAACCAAATATAGCAAGAAAACCCATAAGCTCGATTCAGTCAAGGGACCAACATAACAAGTCAACACTTAATCCTAGTTCACACTAGGAACCAATATAGCAGATAAACACAGAATCCCCAATTCATACAAGGAACTGTTATTTAGACACATACTCCACTATATCTCTCTTTATCCTGGGCCACCAATAAAGCTATCTCAAGTCACAATACATCTTGGTTGTACCCAAATGAATAAAGTATTGAGAACCATAAGCTTCATAAATTAAATCTGGAATCAACTCACCAACCTCAAGCATCCACATGCGTCCCCACACTATAAATATAATACACGAATCAAAGTCTTCAACACATACAACTTTATTTAGAAGTTTACTTGGTTTGATCAAGGAATATTGACCTTAACTCAACATAATCCAATGCTCAACCCCTTTAAGAAGCACCAAATTGCATAAATTCTGATGCTAAAGTTTGATACTCCCTAGCTAGAGGTTATCATACCACTCTTAAATAGGCTAGATTACACATACTTAATGTTTTTTAGCTCAATGCATCTTCCGCTATATTGGCCTTACCCAGATGAGATTAGATGGTCATATCATAATCCTTCAACAATTCTATCCACCTTCTCTACCTCAAATTCAGATTATTTTTAGTGAAAATATATTGCAAACTATGATGATCTGTGAATATTTTGCACTTGACACCATAAAGTAATGCCTTCAAATCTATAATGCAAAGAACACTATCGCCAACTCCAAGTCACAGGTTGGATAATTCTTCTCATGAGACTTCATTGCTTTAAGCATAGGCAATCACATTCCTATCATGCATTAACATAGCAACCAAAACCAAGAGTAAAGAATCAAAAAATACAACAAAATATTTACTTTCGACTCGCAATGGAAGTATAGGAGTTGTAGTCACAAGTGTCTTAAGCTTTTGAAATCTCTCCTTGCACTTATCCGACCTAACAAAGGCTACATCTTTTAGCTCAACCTTGTCAAGCAGGTATCAATAGATGAAAAATTCTTGATAAACCTGTGATTGTAACTAGCAAGAACCATGAAACTTCCAACCACAGTCATAGAGTTAGTCCGAACCCAACTCTTAACCACCTTAATCTTCTAGAAATGTACCGCCAACCACTTTTTGAAACCAGATGCCCTAAGAAAGTAAATAAAGACAACCAAAACTCTCATATTTGAGAACTTAAAAGACAATTATTTCTTCTTTAAAATCCCTAAAATAATATGAAGATGACCTGCATGCTCTTCCTTACTCTTGGGAGTAAATTAGAATTTCATTAATAAAAACAATAACAAAAGAACTCAAGAATGACTTAAAGATACTATTCATCAAGATCATGAAAATTGCCTTGGGTATATCTTCTAATATACAAAACTACATCACCAAGAACTTGTATTGCTCATACCGAGTTCTAAAATTTGCCTTGGGTATATCTTCCAATTAAATCTTTAACTTATGATAACCCATTATCAAGTCTATATTGGAGAAAGTGAAAGCACCCTGCAACTGGTCAAACATACTATCTATTCAGGGAAAGAGATACTTATTCCTGATGGTAACTTCATTTAACTACATGGATTCAATACACATTCTTAGGCTACCATTTTTTTTCTTAAAGAATAAAATAGGAGCACCCTAATGAGAAGCACAAAGATGGATAAACCCCCTATCAAGTAATTCTTGAAACTGAGTCTCAAGTTCTCTTAACTCAGTTAGAGCCATTAGATAGGAAGGAATAGAATAGGGAGAGTGCCCAGCTCTAAATTAATACAAAAGTCAATGTCCTAATCCGGAGACATACCAAGCAAATCTATAGGAAATACCTCCTAAAATTATGACAAGATGGGGACCGATTCAATAGAAGAAGATCCTAAATTAATATCCTAAAGATGTGCTAAAAATGTCGAACACCCCATCTAACTTACTTCTTAGCTCAAAGTTGTGTCTGATCTTTCCCTGCATTAAAATTACCTTGGTTTCCACTATGATTTCCTGATTATTACCCAACATACCCTGTGGACGATCCTTACCACTATCTTTACCTCCACTAGTAGGAACCACAATCTTATCCTACTAATGGCCTTATAACCTAGCTAGTCTCTGTGGATTCTCTATCTTGAAGTGCACTACAAAACCATAAGTATAACAACTTTACTCAAGAGAAGGCCTTTTGGCTAAAGAAAAAGAAACCCCTTGGCCTCTAGCAACTGAAAGTTGGTGAATAGCCCCTAATTTGACCACCTATAAAATCAAGGAAAGCTGACTAAATAGGGTGGTCTGGATAGGCTTGCTGACATCTTGGCCCAACCAACTTTCTTTATCTCTTCCACCTTTTTCATGTAATCAACAACTATATTAAAGGTCTTCCTAGAAGAAGTCATATGAATATTCAAAATTTACATGTCAGTGTTTAGGCCCTTCATAAACAACTAAATCCTCTTCATCCTCTGTACCAAGTAACTGAGTAGTATATTAGGATAAAGTATGAAACTTGCACTAATAGACCATAACAAACATATTTCCATGCTCAAGGGACTAAGAAATAATTCTTCTTACAATTACAAAGAGTACGAGGTATATACTTCTCTAAAAGCATGGTATAAAACTGAGCCTTTATCAATAAAGGCAAAGAGGGTAACCAAAACTTCATATACACTCTCTTCCACTGCTTGGTACTATCATGCAATTAGAAAGTAATAATTTTAACACCGTGTTGCTCATCAATACCTATTTTATACAACCTTTTGTAACAATCAACAATAAACTCAAATGCATCCCCCGTCTAAAACCCAACAAAAGTAGGAACTTTTATCTTTATGAACTTGGTCAGCATGTCATGCCCATCCCCATTCATGACAGGTTCTAACACCGAGCGAAGGGAAAAACTCAATTCCCAATGCCTTACCCATTCTCGAAGCAATTACAGCTAACAGCTAGACATTGTAAATAGATTATCAGGAGTAGCTGCAGTACCGATAAATTTACTCAAAAAAGAAACCACATGTAGAATCATCTCAAAAAACATCAAGGGATGAGTTTCACCTTAAACTAGCACCATCTTTTTTTGCCTCACAACATTGTCATTCATCTTTCCAACCTCTTTATAACGAACCTAAGATGGATGAGGTGTCACTAACCACTGACGATCTTGGACAACGATTGTTTGAGCCTCGACCCAGGCAAGTGTTGCTCTTTATTTTTCTATTCCCCTACCCTTTTTATCCTCAACCCTAAATAATTTATTTTTCCACTAGAGTTGCTGGTGTGGGGTTGCAGCTCTAGCACTATTTGCTTTGGTATTCAATATCTGTGGATGAAAGAATAAAGAGAGTTACATATTAATTTGTATTACTAGATACCAAATAGAATCAAGTGATATCACAAAATCGAAGGGAATAATAGTTTTCTAAAGTTCTTTAGCCTCTCAAAGGAAAATACATACATCTTTGTATTATTCTACATGACTCTATTGGATCCATTTTGGTAAATGAGATCAACAAACCTAGGACATTGATAATAACTTTGTCATAATCCAACCCGTCATGAGTGATACCCATACAAACGTCCAATGGGAGAATCATCTAACCCCAAATGTACAAACCCAATACTTAGCTAAAAACAAGGCAAATTATTTATTTTAAATTAAATAATTATTGAAAATCCATGATCCAGTGAAAACAAATATGGAAAAATAAAAAATAATAATAATCTATTAGGACCTAAAAGTCATTGTATCAAAACACTATGATCAAACAAGGGGTTCAACCCTAAAAATAACTGATATATCTATGTCCAAAATAATGAACTAGAAACTAAGTGAATAATTCATGGAATCATAGAATATGTAGCTCACCTAGCGTTTAAATATTATTCGTCCTACATTTAAGATCTCGAAATAGTCTTTGATATATATTCTATACTCGATAAAAAGAATAGCACGTGTAGAATCAATACATAAAAAACAACGATGTACTGGTAGGGTCATCAGTCAATCCAAAATGAGAAATAAGAAATAGTAACCATAACATAGTAAAGCCATAACAACCATTGATGTGGGGTGTATTTATGCCTATTCGTGCTTATTTAGCCTTGTTTTGAGGATGATTCATGTGTGTAATGAGTAAATGATAATATGAATAATAATGCAAGTGTTAAAGTATGAATTATAGTGTTTAGAATTGTTTTAAAACAAGTTTGTGTTTAAATCTCTCAATTAGAATTTATGCGAGAAAACTAGTTTTACTAGCTGAGTTAGGTATTTTTCTAGTCTCTTATGTTAAATTATAGTGTGTCAAATGAGTTCCTAATAATTTTATTGTGTAATTATGTGTGTAACAACTTGTTTTTAGTATGAAAAAAGTAATCGAGTCAAGTTAAGAGCCAAAGCAAAATGTTAAAGATTAAGTGAGCAAGCTTAGTCTTAGCTCGTGTTTCTTGCTCATCGTTGGGAATGTTATGTTGTTTGAGATCTAATATTTGTTTTATGATGTTGTAGGATGCTTGAGGAATTAAATTTTATGATAAATTGATGTGGAAAAGGATGAAATTCAAAGCAAAAGAATGTCACAAGGCTTGGATAAAAAGAAAGGATGTGGGAACACTTATCTTTTAGGTTTTAATATTCTTAATTTAGCTTTCTATTAGATTATAACATGTATTCAACCCGTTGAATCATGATTATGTAAATTAGAGACTAAAACCTCCTTTTTTGGGGTTAAAGCCAAGAACATGACTACTATTGTTTTGAATAAATTTTGTTTGATTTGCTTATCATTTTTTGTTGTATTAATCCTTGTTTTAATTATTTTAAGGATTGCGCACCCTTAGAATATATCAATTGTGGACCTTGTGATCTCGAGAAGGGGAATAGGAAGATAGAACATGGAGATAAACAAATTAGGGTTCTTATTCTTATATGAAATAAGAAATTTGAATTAGCGTCTAAGATAGGGATGTACCTAAAAGACTTACTTGATTCACATGTAGGATGATAACGTTAAACACTTAATTGGATTATTACATCCTCACTCAATGATGTAGTTGTAATGTCTAATTTAGGTAGATGATTAGAGGTTGGGATACCATGATCATGTGATTAACACTATGAATCAACGACCAAGATAAGCAATTTAACGAATGAAGTTCAATAACGTAGTATGATTGCTCAAAGTTCTTTAATCCTGGGTTTTACTCTATTGATTATCTTAAGCCTTTATTTTATGCATTGTTTACTTTACTTTAGTTTACCAATATTCAAAACTCTTTTTGGTTACTTTGCATCAAGTTAATTTTAGAAGTTAAACTAGAATTTGATAGTTGTTGGAATTGGTCCCTATGAGATTGATATTCGGCTTTCTTGAAGGCCACTATATTACTTGGTAGACTATGTACACTTGTGTGTGCACTTGGGCACTGTCAAGTTTTTGGCACCGTTGTTGGGGACTTTAATTTGGACACTATTTTGGTTTTAGTTTTACTTTTTGCGATTACATTGGTGCTTTACACTTAGTCTTCATTTTGTATTTGCAGGAAAAAGGTTTTCAGAGCAGTAAGCTAGAAAGGGATTGGAAATTGGTTGAACCAAACCCCAAACCTAAGCAACTCTTCCATCAACGAAGGAGGTAAGAAATCCTTCTCCCTCGTATTCTGTAAATCAAAGAAGATCAAGATAATCCTATTATCATGGATGAAGAATAAGCAGCTCGTAGGACAGTTAGAGAAGTGGCAATCCCACTTCTAATAAATTTGACCTCCCCATTTTAAAATCCGGCTGCTAGAGGTTATTTTGAGCTCAAACAGAATATGGTGCAGCTTCTGATCAGCAGTGTATAGTTGAAGGGGCTTTTACATGAAGATCCACATGTTTACCTTTGAAATTTTTTAGAGATCAGTGATATATTCATCCCTACAGGTATGTCAACTGATTATGTGAAGCTGACATTATTCCCCTTTTCACTATTGGGGGAAGCAAAGAAGTGGTTGAATTCTGAGCCGGCAAATTCATTCACATCATGGGATGACTTAGCTTAGAGATTCCTCATCCGATTTTTCCAGTCTGGCAAGACTGCGAGACTTTGCAGTGAGATTGTGTACTTTAAATAGAAGCCAGACAAAAATTTATATCATGCTTGGGAGCATTTCAAGTCTCTTCTTTGGGACTTTCCACACTATCAACAATCCAATGAGGTATTAGCTCATACTTTTGTTGAGTCACTTAATCATAACACAAAGATTTTGCTAGCTTTGACTGCGGGTGGTCAAGCTCTGGAGATGACATATGATGAGTTGTATACCTTATTGAACCGGATTGCACAAGGAAATCCAGAGTGGCATTCAGACTCAAGGAGTGCTACTAAAAAGGTTGCAGGTGTTTAGATCAGATTACTACAGTATTTGCTCAGATTATTGCTTTACAAAATCAATTGACTACATAACTCAGCAACTTGAAATTGGGTGCTACACCACCTACATCTATAGTAAATGCAATTCAGCAAATAAGCGTTTGGTGTATGGTGTGTGGAAATAGTGGTCACTCTAGAGATATGTGTGGTACTAATCCCGAGTCTGTGATGTTTGTTATTAATGTTTAAAGGCCTAACTATGGGAACGCTTACAACATAAAGTGGTAGACTCAACCACTAAATCAATAATGGAATAACCATCTGCAGCAGTTTCACCAACCATTGGCTCAAGTAAATCAAGCCATAACTCAGAATAGCAATGTGGAAGAGATTTCAAAACAACTTATAATCGTTCAAGCACAATTGGTTGAAAATATGAAAAGTCAACAGGTAGAAATAAAAAACCAGCAAGTGGCTACAAGGATCTTGGAGTTGTAAATAGGTAAAACAGCAGCAACATAAAATACCAGGCCTCAAGGTGGGTTGCCAAGTGATAATGAAGATTCGAAACAAGTTATGGCATTCACTTTAAGAAGTGGTAAAGAGCTTAATGAAGAACCTCCAAAGGCAACTAAGGAGGTAAATGCTGATGTGGTGACTGAACATGTAAATGGGAAAGTTACTGAAAAGTTGAGAAAGTCTGAGTACTCAAAAGAAAGAGTTATTGAAGAAGTTCTCCCCAAAATGCATTGAGGTGCAGTAGTTGACTGGACATTTAGGGGTAAAGCAGTATTTCAGTACAGGCCATAAGAGCGGTAGCAAATCGATCCAAACTTTGAATACTAGGAAGAAGATCCCACAACTACCTTTCTTGCAGAAGTATATAAAGGCAAAGAAGGATGTGTTCTTCAAGAAGTTCTTTGACACGTTCAGAGAGTTACACATTAACCTTCCTCTTTTATATGTTTTACAAGGAATGCCTAAGTACGCTAAGTACTTGAGAGATGTGGTTGCTAACAAAGTTAAGTTGCAGGATGTGGAGGTGGTATCACTCACTAAGAAGTGTAGCTTTGTGGTGACTCAAAAGATGCCAAAAAAACTAAAGGATCCTAGGAAGTTCACTCTCCCCATTCAGACTGGCAACAGTGAGGTAGTTCAGGTACTTAGTGACATAGGGGAGAGTATTAAATTTATTCCATATCTTTGTTCAACACATTGGGCTTGGGAAATCCTAGACCGATAATTATGCTACTGCAACTGGCAAATGGGACCATAGCCCATCCTAAAGGAGTGATAAAGGATATTCTCATAAAGGTTGGTAAATTTATTATTCTTTCTGACTTTATTATTTTAGATTTTCACGTAGATAAAAAGGTGTCGATCATCTTGGGACATCCATTCTTAGTGACAGAAGGAGCTTTAATAGATGTGAGAGAGGGTACACTCATAATAAGGTTAGAGTATAAAGAGGCAATTTTTAAAATATACATACCGCTTAACACTCTATCCCACTATAAGGATTTGTGCATGATTATTATGATTACCAGGGATAAGTATGGGGTAGTGGAGCCTGTTTCACGAAAGACCTCTTCAAAATTCCTCATTGAGCAGCCTAAGCCACAACCACCAACGCCCAACATGATGCAGATTGATGATCCTGAAAAGGCTATAGTTGAAAAAGATGTTGAACTTGAGAGTTCACACTTAAGAGGTCAGAAATAAATAAAAAGATGGCCTCAAAGTGTCAGGAAAAGGATGAAAGAATTTGGTTGAGTTGTAGTTGGGTCATTTTGCGACACTAGGGAGGCAACCCAAGTTAAGTAGGTATATTTTCTTTTTAGTTTTTAGTTTTTACTTCATGTAGTTTTTGTTTTGTTGAGTCACAGATGATGAGAAGTTTGAGTACTAGGAAAACCTGAGCTAAGGAGCATGGCAGAGACTAAGTGTGGGGTCTCCAGACCCTATTAGTGTATAAAGATGCTACTATTTACGCCTAGATGCCTCAGAAAGTATTTTTATCTCTATCTTTAAATTATACATTGGCTACAAAGTAGATTTTTTTAAGTGTGGGGTAGGAAAATTCCCATTTTTAGGTTAAATTTAAAATTTTTGGTATTGCGAATAAGTGAGATGTTCTTGTTTGTGCTATGTTTGACTGCATGTGCAAGTGTTTTGGTTGTAAAAGCATGTTGATTGTGTGAATTACTACTTTTGAGACTCCTAGGCCCATGTTTATGACTCTTGGACTTGTTGGCTTAAAGATGAATTCATGTGATTGTTTGGCTAAGAGTCTATAAGGATCCTACTTGAAGTTGAGTATATGTCATATGCGTGTATGGTGTTTGTATATTCCTGGTTGCATATGATATATAGAACTTGCTTGGTGTGTGTACGAAGAGAAATAAAGAGTGTCGGTTTAGGACAAGATATAGGCATTTCTTTGATAGCCTTGTTTTAGACCTTCTTTTTGACCTACCCCTGAGCATAATCCTAGTAAGCCCCATTGAGCCTTTAGCTTTTTCTTTGGTAGCCTCATGTGTAGCTTAATCCCTTATCTGATAGACCTTAATTTGATCCAAAGCTTTTAAAAGATTTAGTGTAAAATTAGTGAGTTGAGGAGTGTGAAATTGAAGAAGAAAAAGTTAAAATTGAAGCCCCTGAAGTGTTAGCTATTGGTGTTCAAAAAAATTGTTATGTGTTGTGGTAGGGAGTTAAGTAATGTAAAGAATAAAAATTTGTTCAAATTAAATGAGTTGTACATAGAATACTCCTACCATAGTATTGAGAATGAGCTTAATAAGATAGGGTGAAGAACAAAAAGGAATGGGGTAGACAAATGTAGTGTAATTGGGTTGTTAGAGTTGAAGTGACTATAAAATGTGATGTATTAAAGCGCTTAGGGAAGATAATCACTATTAAGCCAAATAGTTCCTTCCCATCCCTTAGCCTACATTACAATATTTAAAGACTTATTTGATCTTAAGATTCAACATTCTGATATTAGTGGAGCACTACACTAAGGGAAAACATATGGTTCATTATGTGTAATTTGTGAATTCTTTGTGAGAGTGAGCGTAACTTTATTCTTGTACCCATTTTGTTATAAATTGCATTTATATGAGTGATTATGGGTAACTCTCTTATTGTGAAGGCACATGTTTGATGAATGTGGTTGATTTGAATGATGTCATTGATTGAGAAATATGCATAATTTTGCTACTTGTTGAGTCAATGCTTGAGTCTAGGATGTTTGTAAGTAGTATTCTTGAACTATCAACTGTGTACATAACATGCTTAGTATAGAAACTTGCATTCCATGTAGTCATTGAAGTACTAGCTTGAGTATCTTGCATATAGTAGAAGGGTAGAGTCTCCTCAACTCATGATACTTAGATTTAAGAGTTGTTTGAGGAAGAACAAGGCTTTAAGTGTGAGGTGGTGATGTGGGGTATATTTATGCACTTTAGTGTTGCTATTCTAGCTTATTTAGCTTTGTTTTGAGGATCATTTGTGTGCTTAATAAGTGAAGAACGATATGAATAAGCATTTAAGTGTTCAAGTATGTAATTATAATGTTTAGAAGTGTTTTCAAACAAGTTTGGGTTTAAATCATTCAATTAGAGTTTAGGCGAGAAAACTAGTTTTACTAGCTTGAGCTAGGTGTTGTTCTAGTATCTTGTGTTGGATTCTAGTATGTCAAATGAGTTCCTATTTGTGTTATTGCGTAATTATGTGTGTAATAACTTGTTTATAATGTGCAAAAATTAATCGATTCAAGGCAAGAGCCAAAGCAAAATGTTAAAGATTAAGCAAGCAAGCCTAGTCTTAGCTTGTGTTTCTTGCTCATCATTGTGAATGTTATGTTGTTTTGAGATCTAATGATTGTTATGTGATGTTGTAGTATTCTTGAGGAATTAAAGTTGATGATAAATTGATGTGGAACAAGCTGTAATTCAAGGCAAAATAACATCACAAGGCTTGGATAAAAAAGAAGGGCGTGGGAACACTTAGCGAAGAAGTTGGAAGCAAATTCCAGTAGCACCAGGCGATATGCCCGCATAGCCTGCTCTATACTGGTGCTATGGAGCCCGCACAGCATTCTCTATAGCGGTGCTACAAGGCCCGCTACGCCTGCTGTACATTGATGCTACAAAGCCTACGATGCATGCTTATTTTGGTGCTCATGTTTTTGGATGGCACCTACTCTTACATGGTTTAGACTTGGTCCACTATAAATACAATATATTGTACATGTTATTGATTAACTTGGGAACGTCTTGGACGAATTGGGAGGCTGCTGCACTTAATCTTTTAGGTTTAATATTCTTAATTTAGCTTTCTATTAGATTATAACATGTATACAATCCATTGGATCATGATTATGTCAATTAGTGGCTAAAAACTCCCTTTCCGGGGTTAAAGCCAAGAACATGACTACTATTGTTTTGAATTAATTCTGTTTGTTTTATTTATCATATTTGGTTATGTGTTCATTCTTGTTTTAATTATTTTAAGGATTATGCACCCTTAGAATATATCGATTGTCGACCTTATGATCTTGGAAAGGGGAATAGGAAGATAGAACATGGGGATGAACAAAGTAAGGTTCTTATTCTTTTATGAAATAAGGAATTTTAATTAGCGTCTAGGATAGGGAGATACCTAGAAGCCTTACTTGATTCACATGTAGAATGATAAAGCTAAGCACTTAGTTGGATTATTAGATCTCCGCTCAATGATGTAGTTGTAATGTCCAAGTTAGATAGACGATTAGAGGTTGGAAGACCATGATCATGTGATTAACCCTATTAATCAACAACAAAGATAAGCGATTTAATAAATAAAGTTCAATAACGTAGTATGATTATTCAAAGTGCTTTAACCATTGGTTTTACTCTATCAATTGTCTAAAGCCTTTATTTTATGCATTGTTTACTTTTCTTTAGTTTACCAATATTCAAAACTCTTTTTGGTTACTTTGAATCAAGAAAATCTTAGAAGTTAAACAAGAATTTGATAGTTGTTGGAACTAGTCCCTGTGGGATCAATATTCAACTTTCTTAAAGGCCACTATATTACTTGGTAGACCACGTAGACTTGCGTGTGCGCTTGGGCACTATCAACCATGAACACCCATAACCTTACCTCAAGTTATAACACATGAACTTAGTCAACAATACCACACAGTTTAGTCAATACAAGTCAACATGGACAACAGGCAAGTGAAGACCATGACTACCAACTAGAGTCTAAGTTTACAAACATGACTCAATTATACAAGTAAATAGATAATATAGAGTTATACCAATCTTGAAATTAACCCAGACCCCTTAAATATCCATTCCAACAACAACTATGACAATAATCATGATTCTCAAATCACATCAAGAAATCAAATATAGCAAGTAAATCCATAAGCCCAATTCAATAAAGAAACCAACATAACAAGTCAACACTTAAGCTCAGCTCACACAAGGAACCAATATAGTAGATAAATATACAACTCTCAATTCACTCAAGGAATCATCACACTCACAAGTAATTTGTACATATAGATAAAGGGTCTTATGATCGCTCACTAGCCATGACCTATTGGAGACGGGCTCTTACCCATATATCAAATTTCATACATCAAGTGGTTGTCAATATTATACCAACCAATCCCATAAAGATGTTCAAATGCCGTTATATCACACAATAATCACATAGATCACAATAATGACAGTCACAATAATAATAAAAATAATAATTGCAGCAACCAACAAGCTATTTGCATAGGTTCATTTATCTTATTAACACTTAGGATATCAATTAATTATTTACTTTCCTTGAACATGCATTGTAACAATAAATATAAAGGATCAAATCATGCACACATATAACAAGTTGGATTTTAACTAAATTATGAATTTTAACTATATTAATCTATCACCTACATCAATCCAAGCTCGAAATGCTCTAACAAACTTATGTTTTGTCCTTTCTTGCAACCTTGGCTTGATTGTGGTCTAAAACCATGAATATAATAAAAAATCAACCAAATACACTATAATATCATGGATTATAACCTAATCCTAAATCCCAAGGCCAAATTTCATGATCATTCTTCTCATTCTAGAGTTTTCTATCATAATTCCACATTAATCCTATTGATTTCATGACTACAATAGTAAATTAGCAACGTGCAAGAGTAAATTAGCAACCTTTAATCAACACCCGAGGTTTTTCTACCCAATTCACTTAATTTCACCAAAACATAGATAGGTTAAATCAAATCATCCCCAAAAATTTAAAAACTAGTGATTGTAGTGGTTAACAATTGAACTATGAGTTAACAAAAGGAATCACTTACCTTTACAAAGAATTCAGATAAACATTGAGCAGAACTCACCTAAAACCACCTAAAACCTTTCCAAAATGAGTTTTGAAATAATGAAATGACACGACACAACCCCAGGCCTTGTCGTAATGGGCATCCCAAGTCTAACTAGGATCGAGGACCGCCCTATGTTACCCAACCCAACAACCTATATCCAGCCATAGATGGGCTGAATTTCAAGCATATAACAAGATAGTGTAAATGCTCTCATGAAGACTCTGGGATAGGGACACAACCGTGACCAACCCAACTGAGTCCACTCATACCACATCAACCATCCAACCATAACAAGCCAAACCCAAGGTCATAAACCAGTTCATAACCAAAGAGAATACCAAAACATAATATTATAATCAATCTTAAAATGTAATATGATGAAAAAACCAATAATATCATCTAAGGGTGTAAGCCTCAACACCAATACCGATTACAAGGAAAACACCAATACCGACCCCGCCCATACCAACCCCCATAAATACCACAAAGTCTCTATCCAAAAGATTAAATAAATCCAGTTGGGACATGCCCCCAACCATGGCCAAAACCAATATCCAAAATAAAGTCAAAATGTCTAACAATATCCATAACATAAAATGATGCCTTACGAAAGGATAGAAGCTCACCACTTCAGTCCAAATATTGTTCCCGAGTCAATCACTATGTAGGTGGAGTTGAACGGTTGGTTCCTATATAGCGTGGGTATACAACCGCCAGTAGACGGGTTAACGAGTGACCGCCAGCATGAATTTCAGGATAAGGATAAAGTAATGCCAGTTATAAAACAAAGTAAAACCATCCAATACACATAACCATACATATCTATAACCATGCCAAGAAAAGGGATCGGGTTTAGCATGCCTTTAAAAGCTTTACCTGGGTTGTGTAGCTTGGTCTTCCTAAACCAACCATGGGTTATATGGGTTCAGCTCTCCCTACTGAAAGGACCCCAGTGCGTGTAGCCTCACAACCAGGGAAGTATACCATGGGATAACTAGTACATCCCCCAATAGTGTGACATCATGCACACGTTCCACTAAGATCAATCCTTATATCGATAAATACGAGTTTTTAGTTTTGGTTCCCCCGGGACTGCCACCTTCCACGGCTTTGCTATACACCCCGCTATTAATGCCCAATTAAAATCATTTCCAAATGACTAACCAATCAATTACCATTTTATTTAACTAAGGCTTATATTAGTGGTATCGTCATATCTCTCCTTACTTGCAAGTGATATCCATAGCCAAACTATTTAGGTTAAGGGGGCTTTCAAGTGCCCTTCAATATACCATATTAAACCACTTGGGAGAGTTCCATGTTCCCCACAAGTATAAATATTTAGGCTTTATCCTATTCAAACCATTTAAACTATGCATAATTCCTTTACCAAGATTAAAACATGCAAGAGTTCCATTAAAACAAGTTAATGCAATGAACATATATTTATAAGCATTTTATCAAACATATTGGGGGCATAATATAACCAACACCAATTTCAAAGACCATTAAACCATTACCATGAAATCCAATTATCCAAGTCCACCATTAATGCATATAAAAGCATAACTAAAACCATAGGAAACCGTAACCAAATATTTAATATCAAAACCCCCAAATAATAGTTGAAAACCATAATCATAAAATAGTAAAACCATGAAATCAATCATATAAACCATGCCTTTAGTTGAAATTACAATTAGGGAAGAGAATCATGCCTTAATCCAAGAAGATAATTGAGGTAAATCACCAAGACAAGCCCCAAAGCAATCGTTTAATTAAAACCCTAGCTCTCTTGCCCCCAAAAGCTCTTGAGAGAATTATGAACTATTTTGGAATAGTTTCTAAGTTTTAATGAATAGAATAATAGCGTAAATAACCTCCTAAGTGTATTAGAAATTATGGGTCCTAATTAGGGTAAGTAGAAAAATATCCATAATACCCCCATAATCAGATTCAGTTACCGTGTTAACATGAATATCAAGATGTTCAAATTTGTAAACCGAAAATCAAAAGGTTTTACTATTTGTAGCATATCTAATAAAAACACAGTCCATGATCTTTGGTCCAATTTCAACCTTTTTGGGTATAGAAACTTAGACTTTGGCTAGACACACTAGCACTTTGAAATATTTCAAGTTGTATTTCTTTATTTTTATTTCTAATATGAAATAGATTTCATCTTGTTATAGGACTGTAAATCCTTGAGACTATTCTCTAGACGTCATATGGTGCATAGAACCATGAGTCATCCTAAGCTAACCCATATGCCTGATAGAATACATGAGCAACTAAATAAATGTGTATAAAAACTAAACTTACTACGCAAAAGCATAATCATGAGATAATCTATTTTAGTATATTACGGGACACTGATTATATAAAAGAAAACTAAAACTGAATACATCAACTCTGACTGTCTGTCTATGAAGTCTCTACTAATACTGACTATAGATAGTCAGGACAAGACCTCCAGTTATTCCTAATCAATACAACTGAAATCAAAATAATATACTACACTTATAATTAACTTGAGTTCCCGAATAAAGAGAACTCATTACTTATTGGTTAGAAATTGTAAAATGCCTAATCATGAGTTTGTGAGCTATAACTGCTACCTACGTTATGAAATAATATTGCTATACAAACATATATATGGTCAGTACTTTTGGAATATGCTAAGTATATGGGGATGCATGCAATAAGTAACATTGATATGTATAATAAGGTTAATAACATCACATTAAGTGTAAGTTGACTCACCATATTCATGAATAAAACTAAAAGTTGAAATGTTTTAAAGCATAAGTAGCAAATACATAATCAAATACTTCGATGAGTTTTTACACTTAGTTTCAAAACTCAATACTTCTTGTGGTTGGTTCTTATAACCGACATAAATTATGTGAGCTAGCATGGAGTACAATATTTAACCTATGTTTAGAAGGGTATTTGATACCTAGCTAGGATAAAGAACCTTGTTTGGCGTGAATTCACTCATGAAAAGGAAGACACTCTCAACTAACGCGGAATTCCTCTGAAGGAAGACACTCTCAACTAATGAGGACCCCTTTAACCTGTGGTTGCACATTGTTTTAGTATTTGGATATGCTAAACCCACATTTCCTTGGTATTAAACACTACTCCCAAAACATACTAGTGTTCATAATATATGAAATTCACCTTTAAGTTAGCATATGGGTTTATAAGACTGAAAACCAATTAATTTTCTATTGCTAAATCATACTCACAAGTAAAATATATGAATTTGATATCATATCTAAGATCATAAGATCAAAACTAAGGTTATAATCATACTTTCATAATCTGTAGTCTAAACTAGTAAGTTTGAACTCCTTGTAAACGGAGCATATCATGCTAATATTATAAACATTTATCATCTCATAGAAATTTCATTGAAATGCAATAACTCAATTCATAAGATCAATTGTGTGAGTAAAAACATAAGTAAATATGAAATCTTATGCTAAATAAAGTTTAACTCATAAGGAAGCATTGTAGTTTCAAACCATGTAAAGTCGGTATGAACCCTAATTATCAAATACGCAAATTCATATGAAAACTGAGTTTTTTTGGTCACAAGGATGAAAGAAAATCTTAGTTCAAACTCCACATACCTTAAATTATCGATCTCTTGGGATAAACTCTGAATTTAAGGCCGTTGAGATTGAATTTTGAGATAAACCCTTCCTTTTGGTGTTCTTAAGAGTTTGGAAAGAGAAGAAATAGTGTATTTGTATTATGGGATGGGTTAAAACACTTTAGTATTAGTTATAGGATCATTTAGGACGTAAATGACTAGTTTCTCCTAAAAAACTGAAAAAAGTGAGATTTTAGCACTACAGTGACCATAAGCGTGGCATGGTCTTATCATGGAGCACAGCTAGCGTGTCACCCACTTAAAATGGAGCATAACCTCTGTATGATGCTCCTATCACAGACTCTTACTGGTTTATTCACAAAAATGCTCATACCTTTTTACTCTGGTATCAGATTAAGGCAAAATTAGACGTGTTGGAAAGAGAACTCAAATATCTTTCATTTGGTGGGTATTGAGCTCCAAACCTCTATATAGTTTATAAGTTAGACTCATTTAAATTTTATCCTTGTAGGATCAAATACTAAACCTCAATCAATATCAAATGCTTTCAATTCAACTTTGATCTATATATTTTCTATGACCATTCTTTGCATCGAAAGCACTTTGCACACTAGGTAAATGATCATGACACTTATCTATGATTAAAATAATTATTTTTGAATCTTTATACATATAAAAAATGGTTAAAAGCTAGGCTAGGAGTTTGTGGGGTATTACAGGAACACTCTATTGAGTATCCGATTTGTTGTAAGGATAACTTTTCTGCACAAGTTTTAAGGTAAATCGGGACTTAGAAGTAAAACATTTATCATTTTCTTTATTGTTTGATTTTATTTTTTCATAATTTCATTAGATTGAGGTGAGTAGAAGGAATTAGTTTGATGGATAATTTTATTTTATAAATATATTTTCGCAAAAGAAAATTTATACTCTACACCCCTATCACTTCTTCTTATTATTTTTTTATCCAGCTGATTTTCAATTTTATTTTTATGTTGCCTAAATGCATCAATGACTTCATCATTACTGTTTAGAAGATAAACATAACAATATCTAGTGTAGTCATCAATAAAGTTATGATATATTTTTTCCAACTATGAGATAGCTTTGAATTCATATACCAAATATTCGTGTGAATTAATTCTAAAGGATTAAAATATTTTTCAATAGATTTATAAGAATACTTAGCAAACTAAGATTCAATGCATGTTTGATGTTGTGATTTATTGCACTCAAAGTTAGGCAATACTTCTGAATTAATAAGTTTTTGCAAGATTTTATAATTAACATGTTCTAAAAGTTTGTGTCATCATTCATTTGAATCAAGTAAGTAAGAAAAAATAAAACTTTTATTCACTTCAATAGTTATTCATTACTTTTGAAAAGGCTCTCAGTGAGGTAACATTCTCCTACATATACTTTATATTTACTAATTACAATTTTATCAAAAATAAAAACACACTTGAATTCATTATCAGTCAAAAGTGATGTTGAGACCAAGTTCTTCCTCAACTGTGAAACGTAAAGGATTTTTTTTACATTCACCACCTTAACATTTGTCATCTCAAAACATATCTTGCTTGTTCCTTCAATTTTTGCAGTAGCAGAGTTCGTTATGAAGATTTTCTCATCAGGGTGCAGCAAAAGTATATGATGCAAATAGATCCTTGTTGATACAGATATGGCAAAAGGCATCAAAATCCATCCATCATTCTCTTGAATTACTAATCAAGTTGCATTCAAAACAAATAGCAGAAAGGTTGTCCATTTCTTTATTAGAGTTAGTCACATTTGCTTGATTATTTTTCTTGTCTTTCTTTGGAGCTCGATAATCTGAAGTCTTATGATTAATTTTGCCACAATTGAAGCAATTTTCTTTGAATTTCTTCTTAGGCAGATTATTTTTAGATCCAATTATTTTCTTTGACTTGTGGGTTCATATTCAATAAGATTTGATGCTGATATCGTTGTTTTCATGTGACCTCTTTTCTACAATTTTTAATTCTCATCATTTCTTAAACGTACAATGAGAACTTCAAGAATTATCTCCTTATGTTTATATTTCAGATAACTTTTTAAGTCTTTTTACAAAGAAGGAAACTTCTCAATTATTGTTGTCACTTAAAACACATCATTCACAATCAAGCCTTCAGCAAGGAAATCATGGATAATAATTAGCAATTTTTGAATTTGGGTAACAACGACTTTATTGTCTATCATTTTGTTCAAAAGATTTGCAACAATGAACTCTATTTGTTCAAAAGATTTGCAACAATGATAGACATCGTTATTGGTAATTGTTGTTGAGTGAGTTTAAAAACATAGACTCTCGATCAATTGACAAATCTAAATCTAAAATTCAACTTCAAAGCAAAGCGGAGTGACCAATAACGATGATGGGAGGCTTGTCTTCCTATTACCTCAGTTACCACATGGAGTATGATTCTACTTTTAAGCACAATAAAGTTTTGTTGTTCTACCAATGTGGGAAAAACACTTCTTCCAAAAAATGAAAGAACAATTCACTTTTCCATCCATTTGTCTTTCCTACATTTTTTGTTCATATTTTAACATTAGAACCCAATAATTGTGATCTACTTTGCTGCACTTTCTCGTTTGAACAAATTAATATAACTCATCTTTCTTTCTTTGAAAAATATCTATTGATTACGTTCTTTTGGTATATACAGATAACATTATTATCACAAAAACGAATTCTTTATCAATCTCTAACCGCCAACAATAATTTAAAGATTTTTTTCATATGAAAAATCCTGATATTATTACATGTTTTAGGGGTTAAGAATTCATTATGATTCTTTAGATATGTTCTTAAATCAATACAAGGAATACTTAGGATTTGATTGGTCTTAAAGATTCTTCCTTTGCAGATATCTCGTTGGAATTCAATGTAAAATATCATCGTGATGAAGGAGATCATCTTTTTAATTGGTAATTTGTTGGGAATCTAAATTATCTTACTATTACTCGACCTGATATCTCTTTTTCAATTCAACAAATCAGTCAATCTATGTAGGCTTCCTACCATCTACATTTGGTGATTATTCATCGCATTATTTGATATTTTTCAGGAACATCTACGCGTGGATTACTCTTTCTTAATGATTTTCCTATTTGGCTTGATGCATTGAGTGATTCTGATTGGGTTGGTTATCCTGCTACTCAACACTTTGTCGCATGTTGGTGCATTCTCTCGGAGATTCCTTAATGCCTTGGAATAGTAATTAAAAGCAAGATATGTTCCAAAATCTTCGATAGAGTCTGAATATCAAGCAATATCTACTAGGAGTACTTGCTTCGAGATTATTTGACTTCGTGATTTACTTGCGGAAATTGAATTTCCATTAATATAAATCTACACCTCTCCACAGTGTCAACATAAGTGTCATTCAAAAAGCTATCGATCTGATTTACATGAAAAAGTCAAATATATTGAAGTGGACTGTTAGACTATCATAAACGGTGTAGATAAAAGAGATTATCCTTTCACATGTATCAAATGATCTTCAAATAGTTGATGTGTTTACAAAGACAATAGAATGACAACATTAACAGCATCTAGTAGGCAATGATGTTTTTTGATCCATTGACATCAATTTGAGGGGGTGTTAGCATGATGGAGAAATCCTAGAATATATTATAGGATCTACACTAATACATTCTCGATATGACAAATATGTACGAGATTTCTAGATACTACATTTAATATAGAACATTCTTTAGCATTAGTTGTAGAATATTATGCCGGATATTTTTTAGGAGTTACACAAGTGTAAAATATTTTACTTCCTTTCATCTCGCAATCTCTTGTATATAAATACCGATGTATTTTTATGTATTTTGATCAATGAATTGAGACTCATTCTTCAGTCCTCGAAATCCAAATTTGCACATGAGTGGCTTACCAAAGACATAATTAAGTAAATAAATGTATGTTGTATTTAATAGGTTAAGCTTTGGATGAACCGTAGTTCAATATACCCACTTCAAACAAAAAGTGGAGCCAAAGATTTATACCGTCTTTTTAGAATGCCCCAATTCCATATGTAATTACTGCTGCATTCTTTCCTTGATGGCATTCGAATAAAGAAGCTGGCAATGCATATATTTGTGAGAGCACAATCCCTGCTTTGTGCTTTCCACAAAATTTCATTAGTACTTGGTTTTAAATTGTAATCAACACTTTCTACCCTTTTTCAGTTTGCCTTATTGGGGACGATCCACAAACATACAAAAACTCATGAATTGAACAAGAAAAAAGAGAATAGTACAAAGATATGTAGAGAAACAGAAATAAGCATCCAAGCAAACTGTGATTCCTTTTTCTTTTCAGGAAAACGTTCACTTTTCAGTATGTCATTGATGCCCACTCCCTTCCTCCCTCTAACATTATCTTCATCTCTCCTTATATGTCTGTGGCAATAAGTACACGCCAAAGTTTCTTTTTCTTCAAACAGAATGAAAGACAAAAAGGAGCATAGCTATCCCCCCCCCCCCCCCCACCTACCCGCAAAAAATAAAGAGTGGAAGGACTCTATGCATCAGCTTTCATCATATTTTGTATCAGGCTGTTCTCGTTTTTAATCCTCAAAAGAGATGAACCCTGAGAAGCCAATTCTTAGCTTAGCCATAGCACTTTTCAAGAGTCTCCATGTCTGCCCTGCATGAAAATGAAAAGAGAGAAGAGTGAATAACGATAATAGAAAATATTGAGAACTATCGAATCGTATTGTTCATCTATACACTCATTTTGTTACAGAATCATCACCTGATATAACCGTATCATTATATTCAGAGCTGTAACAATTGATCGATGCTGCATTTGGACAAAGAGACTGATCTCAGCATTTCTAATGGTCTGCTTCTGAATCTTTGCGTAATGAGTTCTTGCTTGTCTGTAACCGTATCCATATAACATGGCAAGCATCTTCTTATATCTGGCAGAACAGCTCTGCTCCACTCCTGAAACTTTATTCCAAAGCAAATTAATTAGCCCAGGTCCTTAGCATATCTTTGAAGATGAACAAAAGTTCTTTCCATTAATCATATTACTGACACGACCACATTAAAGGGCAGCCTGGTGCACTAAAGCTACTGCTATGCGCGGTGTCCGGAGAAGGGCCTACCACAAGGGTGTATCGTACGCAGCCTTACCTTGCATTTCTGCTAGAGGCTGTTTTAAAGGCTTGAACCCGTGACCTCCTGGTCACATGGCAGCAACTTTACCAGTTACTCCAAGGCTCCCCTTCAGAGCACTGACACGACCACATTGAACAGTTAAATTTTACACTTATGCGGTGGCACAAATGTAACATTATCTTAGGAAGAACAGGTATGCGTGTTACCTGACTCTAGGAAGAAGAAATGCAGATTTATCATAGAGCAAAATTATCCCTTTTGAAGTCCTCATTTTGCAGTGTCCTGTTCAGCATTGTTGAGCTTCAGTTTTAAGTAGTTCAATGAAAATTATCTCCATATAAACTCAATTAAACAAACTCACTTGCTAAGAATTTTCCTCTAAATTTTTCAGCATCAGGTCCAAACTCCAAGTCTTGACTTCCTGACCTAAAGGCAGCTGCTGCTTCAGAAAGAGTGGTGATGTTATCTAATGGAAAATATTAAGTGTTTCACCAACAATAAGTATAAAATCAAACATCAGAATCCAAAATAAAGAACCATACCTGAATATGGAGTCCTGAGATATGATACTTCATTGAAGATCTGTATCTTAGTAATAATATCCATTATATCGGTATGACTGGGGCAATAACTCTTCAACTTCCACCCTGGAGCTAGCACAACTCAAATTTTTCTTTATATGATGGCGGTTGATGGACTCGACCTCAGCCAAGAATATACTATAAACTGGTCTATGATCAGAAAATCTGGACTCTCCACGAACATAAGATATTTGATATAGGCCTTGACCATACCACAATATGCGATCACACCTTCATTCACAAGTCACAATTTTAAGATGTCCAATTATGTAACATGAACAAGATATATAACCATCTGATAGGAGGGAGTTGTGTGCATTATGCATATAAAAACACAAAGTGATCTTGTGAGAAGGATTACCAAGCAGGGGTTCTTCGTTTCTCTTTTGGGTGTGTGTCCTCTCCTGCATATCTGTCTGAATTACTTGAGTACTTGTATGTTGGAGGGAAGTATATTCTTCCTTCACTCCAACCATTAAAAACACGTCCCATCCTCTGCTCTATCCGTAGCTGTGCCAAAAAGACAAAGGTTACAATTGATGAGCTGATGTGACTATAAAATCTGGTAAATAAGAAAATGAAGGAAAGAAGAAAAGTGCTTGTGGAATATGAATGACATACCTGATCATTTTCTAACAGCACCCTCCAATTGCGCATCTCCACCAGTGCTTTGGCAGTTCGGAAAGACAAGGCAATCCGATAGTTCAAATCCCCAAGCCATATAATTCGACTTCACAAGCGCAAAACCAAAGTTAGGACATAAAATGGGACGAGAACCAACTTCAGAGAAATGAGCATCATCGTAAATACCAATAAAAGGTCAGGTTATGGTCAATATTAAAAATTAATGTGAACTTGACCAGATATAAGCAAGGGCTTTACTCATGCTCGAGGATTGTTTGAGGAGAGTTGTCATCCCCAATGCCATGAATCCTCGGAAACCTTGTTTTTTTTAGAATCTCCAAGACATCAGAGTTTCTCCGCAGCTCATCTCCCTCTTTCTGTCCAGATGTTAAATGAGTACAAATGAAGCAGAAGCTTGTTTGGTGCAGTGACATGCTAACTGAGATTGAGCCCTACAAATATGGTGAGATTAGCACTTCCGCACATATGTAAGCAATCAAGACTTTTACAAGATACCATAGAAGGAAAATACCTTGTTCCCAAGATAACCCATCAATCCTCTGCCAACACAAGATACTTTCAGGTTGCGAACATCATCCCTTAGATCACTTCTAATCCAAATAGTAAGATATATTCCAACCATTTGCTTACTCGCAACAAG
Source organism: Capsicum baccatum var. pendulum (assembly GCA_030864225.1). NCBI lineage: Eukaryota > Viridiplantae > Streptophyta > Magnoliopsida > Solanales > Solanaceae > Capsicum > Capsicum baccatum. Next base: position 63,339,170 of record CM061558.1, read on the forward strand.
ACAGTATCTTGATTTCGATGGCTGTCTGCCTCTGTCCTCTGAAGTGATGGAACCACTATACGGAATTGGGAAATAGTGGGTTGTAACAGGTGAATCATCTGGACCATTTTCATCATCCGAGGGACCACCCCATTGGGCATATGGGTCATAATCACTTGGCCTTCCTCCAAACACACCCCTATCACAAACACTAAATCGACGATCAAGTTGAGCCCGTGGCATTGACATTTCACTCTCCATTGCTCTCATGCTACGGCTTAGTGTTTGAAATGAGCGGTGATGGAAGAAAGTCAGGGCTTCTTCTCTTGCCGATCCCTCAAAGTCAGCATCTAGCTCAACAACAGGATTAGGAACTGGAGAGGGAGTATGATAACCACCACTTGTTCCGGGAAGACTGTTCAAAGTTTTTCGAATGAGTGTTAGCCATTTTCTAGCTGGACCATTATCTTCTGTGCCCAAAACATTACCAGCATTCAAAGGAACAATTTCTTGAAACCTAGCAACTCACCAAACAAAACTCATAAGTATAGTCATTTTCTACTTAAAAGGATTGGTTAAACATGGCAATCGGTTGTTACTCACCCCAGAACATAGATATCAGCAGGAGGTGAGGTATGAAGCCAATCATCAAGACTTAAATTACTAGGTGGAGATTTTCCAGCCACATTCCATGTTGCTACAAACACCCTGAGCCAGAATATGCATACTTCATAAAAAAACAGCTCTGAAAATTGAGCATAATAAAACTGAACCGATGAGAAAGACTCACCGATAGTTATTCACATCTGTAACCTCTGAAGTGTCAAGGTCAATCTTACTACGATGAAAACGATCAGCATGCCTTCTACTTGACTTGTCTATAAGTTAAATTAGCAGATTCAGAAGGCAAGCAAACTGGTGAAAAGAGAAAAATAAAATCATTGATTCCTTGCTTATGTTGTGCAAAAACAAGTGGTCCAAAGGGTAATTCTTAGTGGTTCCTTGATACTGAACCTGTTTTACTTTTCTTGATAGTGGATGTCTGCCTCTCTGAGAAGTTGTTTCTCCATTCATCATCAACACCTGAAAAAGCATGGACATAAAGTGGATAAAGCATGGACATAAAGTGGATAAAGCTGTGTAATGTTGCTGTTACAACATATAACTCACATATTTGAAAAATGAAAGAAAAGAATACACAAACATAAAACCTAGAAAACAATAGGCTAACAAATTCAGAAAACAACAAAACAAAGAAATAGATCTCAAAGAAGCACATGAAAATGGCAGACTTATTAGATTCCAAAGACTACTATATAAAAGCATGCAGTGACTGATACAGAATCAACCATTAAACAGGACATTTGCAGTCAGTGAAAGTTATCTTAAAACTCCAAGAACCTCAAAAACTCAAAATGCAATTGTTGATTTAGTTCTCGAAAAAAAAGGGACAAAATCAATTACCTCCATAGACAATATCATCAGCTTGAAAATCCTCGGCTTTGCTTTTAACATTAAACCATTTCTTTACCAGATTCTTGGACCAAGAGAGCTTCATCAAGAACAAAAAAAGCAAAAAAAAAAGGTAAATTTGGGAAGAAAACCAAATGCAAGAAACAGCTTCCACATTCTTGAGAAAAAAAAAACTAACCTTGGTTTTCTTAGAGTTCCCATCTCTCATTGTTTTAGAACTTCATAAAAGATTGAACCTTACTTGTCCTATTGTACAGATTTGAATTAATAAGATCAACAAGTAAACAAATTTCTCCAAGAATCACTCAACTTTGGAATTTTCTTTTCATTCAAGACCAAGAATCAGCAAAAAACAAAAATCTTGAAGCATAAAAACATAGAACATTGGGAGATTATAGTCTAACAATTCTGGATAAGGAAGATGTGACAGATGGTGTGCACTGTTTTTGTATACAAACAAAAAATATTGTTGAAATTGAAAGAGCCCCAGTTGGTATATTTTTACTTTGTTTGGCCAGTCCAAGCTAAACACAGGAAATTATAAAGGAATCAAGAACTTTAAAGAGGGAAGATAGAATTAATGACTGTTGTATTCAAAGAATTATAGAAGAAAAAGAAGACAATGTTAGATAGAGAAAGAAAGTTTTGTGGGGACTATATGTAAATGTTGTATTTTCAATACCTCTTTCTGGTTAACAAGCCAAATTTGAAGGGGAATAAAGTGCAGGGGAGCAACAAATAAAAAAACACTCTCTTACAAGTCTCTCACTTTAATATAAATCCAATAGAAGTACCCGGGAAAGAATAGTAGAAAAAACAGCTCACATTAAAAAGAAATATTAGTTGGAGTGAAATAGAATGTAGTCCTATCTATATATGAGCTAAAATAGTATATTCAACGGCATACAAAGGGCTCTTTATTGGATTTAGGAGAAGCTAAGATAGGCTTTCTCTTTTTGTTTTTGTTGGATGCTAATATGGGAATTGTTTTGAGTCTCCAATGTTGATTTTTGGGTTTTAGAAAAATTGAAAACTGCTATCAAGGGTGGTGAGTTGGTGCAGCAGGTGGTGATACTTCATAAGGGAGGTTAGAGATCCATTATTAATGTCAATCCCTTCTCGATTGAGTTTGTGGCACCAGACTTGTCTAGTGAATTTATATCTCTAATGTAATTTGCGAGCTATTGTACATGAGCAAGTTTACTTAAGCTACACCTAAAAAGTAGCAGCTGTGAATTTTCGTCAGGATTTTAAAAGAATAAAAATAAAAAAGGAAAATTGAAGGATGTTTTCTTTGTCTCTCTCAACTTGTTTTATGTTAAAACTCAAAACAAGAGAACAATATGTTGGTTTGTTGCGTTGTTTAACAAAACCAGAGGGATTTGTATTGCCTCAAACTAAACTTTGTGTCTTGAGAAGCAAAGGCATTTGTCCCTATTTCAGGGTCGTTGTTCTTAAAACATCTCATTGATATAATCCAAATTTTTTCTGTTTCTTTTTTCTTGTCATTAGATGCATGGACTCGGTAATTTTGATGAGTTTTTGTCCAAATGGTCCATAAATTCCAAGTGATTTATTTTTGTCCATTTTCAGCCATTTGACAATCTTATATACACAGCTCTATGTTGAGTGACAGCACGAATAACTTATGTGTTAACTTCTCCACTAGAAATTAATCTGTCTTATGTAAAGTTGCTAGAATATGATAAATCTTTGAATTTGAATCCACCTATTTTGTTCTCGATATTGAGCATAATTCACAGGAATAACTTGTAGCGGAAAGGGTTAAAAATATTCATCAACGTTTATTTATTGACGAAATTTACCCAAGACTATATGATAGGGTCATATTTATATTTAGTGTTGATAAACTTGTGACATGTACCCCTAATTTGGATGAAAAACTCTAAATCAAAATAAAATACCCAATTTTGAAGAAAAAAAAACCCACTACCTTATCTAATTCGACCCAACCCAACTAAATAAACGAGTGACTTGATGAGTGGTAAGAACATTATAACTCCGTAACTATCAAGTGAGGTTTGGAGAGGGTAAAGTGTATGTAGACCTTATCTTTACCTTAGAGGTAGAGAGACTAATTTTGAAAGATCTTTGCTAAAAAGATGAGAAAAATGAGTTGAAAGACCTTCTCTAGTCTTTAATTAAATAAAGGTATCAAGTGGGTCCCACAATATTATTAAGTTAAAAAAATAAAATCGCTTAAACAACTGATATAGTTGTTCGACAACCGCATTAGCTGTCCAACAACTTTGCACAGTTGGCGAACAATTTGGTAAAGTTGTTGAACAACTTTGATAGTTGTTCGAGCGAAAATGTTTTAAAAAAAAAATTGAAACTTTTTTTTGTCTCTTTTACCTAATTTTTAAAACTTGAAAATCCCCACTTAATTGACAAACTTGTTTGGCCTTTTAATTCAAAGCCCCTAAAAAGATCTTCAAAGGCAAGAAAAAGTAGTAGACATACACGAAATAGGAGATAGTAACAAAACAGTAGTTACAACAAAATAGGATGATAGTTAAAATACAGACAATAACAAAATAATTATGAAAAATCAAAGTACAAGAAACATTTAAAATAATACTACAACTATTAATATGGATGAATAACGAGACAACTCACTGTTGTTGTGACAAGAGCACTAACTTCTAATTAGTCTGGATATAGTCGGACTCCTAAAAAGCGGATATCAAACACCGGGTGGTTTAAACCAAAAAACTAGAATTTTCTTTTTATTCTTTTGAAGTGTAATGAGAGATGAAAATATGAATTAATCCTCTTAACTATAAAAAAAAAATATAGAGAGAGGAAAATCTTTTAAGTTAGTCATTGTTTACATTTTATTCCTCTTAATTAAAATAAAATTTGATGAATGTAATAGAGAATTATCAGAATTAAGAAGTAGCTAGCTAGGTGGATTAATTGAGAAAATCTTGAAGGAAACAGTTGGTGAGTCTCTATCAAATTAAAATCCTGGGAAATTTGCAAGTGATAGCGAAATTAAACAATGAAGAGGTCCTCCGGTCCCAGCCAAAGAGATAAAGTCATAGTTGAAGAAGTTGTACAAAAACAAAAAGAAAGAAGTTAAGCACGTTGAGGATATTCTTGTTAGGAATTTTGATATACTAGCTTGGACAGGCCTACTCTTCCACCATAACTACTTTATCCCAATCATCAATTTTTATCTATTATTTTATAGGCTTAACTCATCGACAGCTATTTTAAGTTATCCCAAAATTTCACTAAAATTTTTCAACTAAAGTCTGTACCTATTAGGCTTCTAACCCATCCGAAATTCAGAAAATTGCATGTCATAGACCCAAATATAGGTGACTTTAGATATTTGACCCCAAATAAAAATGCCTTTGAATAATAATCTTCCTTATTTTTTAATATACTAAAAGTACTATTTTGCCCCTCCACACCTCAAATATATTTTTAACTTTTCCATACTCATTTATTTCTCAATTTTATTTTTTATTATTTTCACTTTTTAATTTTCCCTTTACTTTTATTATTTTACTTTTTTCACTCTTTTTTTCCCTTTAAATTTATTATTGTGATTTTTATTATTGTGATTTTTATTATTTTCAATTTTTATTTTTCCTTTTAACTTTATTTTTCATATTTTAATTTATTTGCCTCAACCTTTATTTTTTTCTCTTTTCCTTTTTTTTCAACGATTCGTTATTTCTTCATTTTTTCCCTTTTCAAATTTATTTATCTTTAACCTTCATTTAGAATTTTTTAAATTTCTCTTTTTTTTTTCTCCAGAATTTTTGACAATTATTCCTTCTCGTTTATCTTTTTTCCTCATTTCTCAAAACCCTTTCTCTTGCTCCTCCTCCCCTTCATCCGATTTTTCTCAAAATTTCAAACTTCATTAACAAAAAAAATGGATGTTGCTTCCGATGAAGAAATAGAGCGCCTCTCACTGGATGTTGCTTCCAACTCTTCTGGATTTTTGCCTTCAAATTTAATTGACATCATTGTTGATGTAAGTTACTACTAAATTCAGTTTGTCATTTACATGTATTTTATCCTTTTTTAGTGTGTTATTTTTGAACTGGGTATTTAAATGTCTTTATGTTGTTTATGTTTAAGTTTTTAACTCATAATACAAAGTTGTTGTATTTTTGGGAATTATGTTTAGGAATTTATCAAATTGGTGGTTGTATAGTTAAGAAGTTTTAATTTTGCTAGATGTGTGTTACTAAGTGAATTTGCATAATCCCACATTTTTTATTTCATGGAAAAAGTATATCCTGATTGAAATTAAAAGTTTTATGTTACTAGAAATCTTAGTAGCTCGATTGATTGACTATTTGAACTTTGTGCTATTAGGAAATCTCAGTAGCTTAGTTGGTTTACCTGAATTTTGTGCTAGCAGGAAACCTAGCAGGTCAGTTGGTTGGTTGGCGAAACTTTCACCTTGTTGGTGAGGGTTCGGTTTTCCATCTTGTAATACCCTATCGCCAATTGAACCAAAAAAGTTTTTTTCTACTAGATTTGTGATCTTTGATAATTTCTACTAGTACTATGTACATTTTATTGTGTCAAGTTGGAGGTCTTGTAATAGGCCTTTGCAATGTGGATATCTTTACTTTGCCTCTTAGATGATTGTTCGATTACTTTTGATGAAATACATTTTTTTTTTCACATTTATGGGATTACATTGGATCTTTTGTTGTTGTTGAAATGTAGATTGTTGTTTTGATTTGTAATCCCATCGCAGTTGCTTTCGGTAGTTCAGTTTTTAATTCAAGCTTTTCATTTTGTCATTTTGTACTTATGGTAATGCGTATATTCTGATTGTATTTATTTTTTATGTATTTTAAGTGCCAAAAATATATACATTAAAGGAAAATATGTGTTGTTCGAATGTTTAATGTTTGGCTCTTGTGATGTGGATTCGAAGGAGTGATTTTATTCACTTGCAACCTGTGGTCGACCTTTGAATGACACGGTATTACCACTTGCTATCCTTATCTATATTTGTAATGTGCTTTTGACTTGTCCTTTGTTTTGTTCCTCCCTTTCTTCTAGTAGATAATCTATATTTGCAAGCCAATAGCTTACTCAAGGATATTGAAGACTACTTGCCTAAAGCTTGCTCATATGCTTACAATGATCCCACTAGTATTGCCACTTGCACTGGTAGCAGCTACTTGCTCACTTTTTGTCCTCACTACTAGTCTTGTCACTTGTTCCTTTCACTGTCTGTTAGTATTATATTATTAGTAGTATTAAATCAAATCAAATATATAGTAGTCGTGATTTTGGACTTCACCTTATCTTCTCTCAGTTAGATTCCTTGTTACGCCTAATATATTGTGTTATTATCATTATAAGTAGTATTGTCACTAGTGCTGGACTCTATTTAAGTGGTAGCAGTAATCATATTTAGTTATGTATAAGTTATGATATCATTGGTGCAATTATTCTTGGACCTTTAATTTCGGATTAATATTTGGAGCATCAACAGTTTTTAACTCTTGTCATACTAATATAAAATGAAATATCAAATCAAATTAAATCGGGAGAAATAGGTAGTTGATTTGCTTGTGCCAAAGACCTTTGTGAACAACTTCTCTACTTCTCAAGATAGGCATAAGATTGCTACATAAACACCTTCTTCAGATCTCTCTTGTAGACCTACATTGAATTTGTTTCGATAGTTGTAAAATAATATTAACTGTTCATAGTAGTAGTGGTGTGTAGATTATCTACTGTATTTCTTAAAAATTCCCTTTATTGTGTATATACTGAAGATGATGAAAATGCGGCCTCCACCCATTTGAACGATGTTATTTTAATAATTAATTGACTAAATATTTAGCTGCTACTTTGTAACTTTGGTATACAGCTATAAAATTTTCTATATATTCAATTCTTGGAGTAAGTTTGAGTTGTATCAAAACATGCCCGAGTGTTTCGCCAACTATATTCCACTATTGGCGATCATCTTACTTTGGTTACTTTTTTATGTAATGAATGTGTTGTAATGCTCTTATTCAGTGCTATTTTTATTTTGTCGCAGCTTTTGGACACAATATTCTACTACATAAGAAAGAAGGCAAAGTATGAACCTAATATTATTGTGAAGTTTACTACAACTGATTTTGTATTTAGAAACAAGATTGATGCTCTTTATCACGATTTTGTGGAAAATAGAAAAGATTTTTCTTTCATCCCCGAGAAACATGAGGTTGATGAGTATATCAAAGGATTCTATTGCGATGCAAACGTACCTTAGAACAAGGTTGACTATGTGTTATTTTCAATTTATGTTCCATGGAAAAAATCTGAACTTGGACACTGAATTTTGGGAGTTTTTGACTTTACTGATTGGTGCATCTATGTATATGACTCCAACCATATCAGGCACGATGATAAAGTTGTTCAAAAAGTGATGTTACCTTACCAAACATTGATACCGTATTTTCTGAAAAAGGTCAATTTCTATCTTGAGAAGGGCATTGTCAAATCCAAAAGTGACACTTTGCCGATAAAAATGGTTGATAAGATGCCACAACAAAATCAATGGTATCTCATTGCATTAATTTTTTAAATGTTCATTTCACTTGTTTTTTTTTTGTTGTTTTCCATATATTCACATATATATATTTCTTTTGTATCACAGTAATTGTGGAGCATTTGTTTGTGCATTTGCTGAATTTGTCATTTATGATAGAGATATTCCTAAAGAGATTGACATTGGTCATGTTCACATGAGGTATGGAGCTTTGTTGTAGGATTATGGAAAGAGAAAACTAGAAGTTGGTATAAAAGACAACATTACAAAAAAAATTGGCAGATTATTTGGAAAGAAAAAGAGGAAGAGGACGCACCAGGAGTAGTAGTTTTGTTTTGTAGTTATTGAAACTCACTGCACATGGAGGATTTTTAGCTATTTTTAGTTTTTTAGTTATTGAAACTCACTGAACATGAAGGATTTTTAGCTATTTTTATGCGATTATGTAAAGTTTAAACAGTCTTTTCAAATTGAATTGGCTATTTTTGATGCAATAACGTGAAATATACAGTGTAGAATAGCTACTGATTCATTTGTTGGTATCTTTGTATATTTATGTTTTATTATTGAAGAATATTTTTTGTCTTTTCTTGTGGCAAGTCTTGCCCCTGAGGCAAGAGTTATTGAGTATCTTATAAATTAGTAAACAATGTGGCAGGGCCAATTCATGCCCATAAGGTATAACTTGTTCCTATGGGGGTTGTCTAATCATTAATTATGTGCAACTTCTATATGAGTATTTTTATCATTGTGAACTTTTCAATCACGTTTGTCCTCGATTAAATGAAATAAAATAAGAAGCAGTTTAGACCTTGTAATCTAGGGGTCATCTCCTGCTCCTCAGTAGTTGGTTCTCCACTTTTATTTATTTGGTTAGATGCTTGATTTTGTTGATTGGTATCAACTTATTTTTTACTCGTAATTTCATACTCCCCGTGCTTTTCTTTTTGTACTTTTTGGTGTCTAAGTCTAGCCTCTAGGGCAAGTGTTGTAGATCATTTGTCGAATTATTGCAGAATAAGCTAGTGTCAACTCTTGCCCATGAGGCATAACTTGTTTCTTTGGGGTTTAAAAATCTTGCCTCTTGGGCAAGACTTATAAATTGTCCACCAAATCATTACACACTTATCTAGTATCAACACTTGGCCGTAGGACATAACTTGTTTGTTTGTACTATTAAGTTTTGCCTCTAGGGCACGAGCAGCAGATCATCTGCCAAGTTATTACATGCTAAGTTAGTGTCAACTCTTGCCCATAGGGCATAACTTGTTTCTTTGGGGCTTAAGTCTTCCCTCTAGGGAAAGTGTTGTAGATCATCTACTGAATCATTGCAGAATAAGATAGTGTCAACTTTTGCCCATGGGGCACAACTTGTTCTGCATCTTGCCTTCAAGGCAAATTTTAAAGTGTATCCCATGGAATTATTCACATCACATCTCTTGGGGGTGTAGTCCTTCCCCGAATCCTGTTAATATGATATATTTTTACACATCAATATATAAGAAAATTTAACATGCTAAGTAATTTTTATAAACAATCAATAAGAAGGTATTGAGTTAAAACTTCATATAAATAAGAAGACATTCGTGATTGAAAGTCGAAAGTACTTGTTACTAACTAAAATAGGGATAAAAAATTCTATTTTTATTGTTATTTTCATCCAACTTCTCGGATAAAAAGTAAAACTAATCATGTTTTTTTATTTTCCTTTCTCTATGTTCTTGCATATGGATGAAGGATAGGAGTAGGGGTGACAATTTCAGTCCATATTTGTGAAAAGAATCCATTTAACCCATATTTAGTGAATTGGATCACTCATATTTCAAATGGGAAAATATGGACTTCAACTCATTTTAAAAGCTCATACAAATATGGACAAAATGAGTAAAATATGGGTACCTATTTAAACACAGAGATCACCCACCTATGCTTAAAGTGTCAGATTTTTTTCTTTTCTAGTTTCTTTTCTTCTTCTTTTTTTTTCTTTCTTTTTTTCTTTAATTTACTTTTTTTTCTTTTTCATTTTTTTTACTCATTCCTTATAATTTCTTTTTTCTTTCTCATTTTTTCATCTATTTTTTTATTTTATTTATTTTTATTTCTTTTTTCTCTGTATTCTTTTTTTTTTGCTTTCCCCTTTCTCATCCTTATTTCATCATTCGTATTCGCATGAGACCTACATGGATTAATAAATATAAGCTTTTAATTATCCCATTTAGCCTATATAATTCATAATATCTCTTATCAATTAAATATAATTCATAGTCTCACTCTTTTATTATTATTATTATTATTTTCTATCTTTTATTTCTCTTTCTTTTTTTTTTGTTTTTATTTTTTTTTCTTTAATTTACTATTTTTTTCTTTCTTTTTTCCTTTAATTTACCTTTTTTTATTTTTCATTTTTTCCACTTATTTTTTACTCATTTCTTACACCTTTTTCTTTCTCTTTTTCATCATTTTTTTCTTTTTCAATTTTATTTCTTTGCATTTTTTTAAAATTTCCGTTTCCCCCTTTTTCATTCTTGGTTCATCATTTTTGTCATGTTTCTTATTTTTTTATATTCTTTTCCTCAGCTTTTTTTTTTGTCATTGTATTTTATATTTTTTTACTTTAAATTTATTTGTATCATACTATATATTTCAAATAAATTTATTATTTGTATTTGAATATTTTAGCTATCAATATATGCAATTTATCATTTGTTTTTATATACAAATAAGTATACAAATTAAAATCAACATGGGTTGTGGTGCAGTGGATAGGGCCTCTCCACCCTTAACCAGAGGCCGAGGGTACGACCCTGGTTATGGAGAAAACTCTGTTGGTAGCGTGCCACCTTAATGGGCCCTGCAACGCCCAATCCGAATTAGTGGGGCTCCAATGCAGTCACCAAACACCGGATGAAAAACCAAAAAAAATTATATGAATTAATTGTATTTTCTTGAGACTAAAATATATATGGCTGAGGATCCACATAGCTCTCAAATTATAAATGTTGGGTGAATATAAATAAATATGCGCTTATGGTATTTTCGTTATCATAAAAAAAAGGAAACCAAAAAAAAGAGTAGAAAGAGAGGTACAAGTTAGAGATAGAAGAGAGGAAAAAGCGTAAAGAAAGAATTGAAGAAAAAAATACAAAAAAATCAAAAAGAAAAAATAATGAAAAAGGAGAAAAGCAAAAAGAAAAAAGATGATGGTGGAAACAAATATACTGAGTGGTTATGATATTTTAGTCATCATCCATAATTTGTACTCGACTTAACCATGTTCTTCGAAAATAAAAAAAAATATAAAACATAAAATACAACCCAAAAAGAAAAAAAATGAGAAAGAAGTAAAAACAAAAAAAATAGAAAAAAAGGAGACTAAAAAGGAAAAAAAAAAGAGAAATAAAGGGTAGAGGGTAGAGATAGAAGAGAGAAAAAAATGACAAAAAAATAAAAAAAAAATAAGAAAAAAAGAAAACTAGAGGCTACATATAGAAAAGTGACAAAAAAAAACTAAAAAGAAAAAACTAAAAAAAAGAAATGGGAAAAAAGTCAAGTTGATATGATGTAGAAGTTTTAAGTTTTTGACTTAGGAGTTAAAGTGGGTTGAAACCATTTTTATACAATCTATATTTACCCATATTTATATGGGCGGATTGCAATCCAAACCATTTTTTATCGATCCATATTTAACCCATCCAAATCCAATTCAAGCCGCCCGTTTGCCACCCCTAGATAGGAGTATAGTGCCAATTTGATCTGTTATGTCCGGTCCTTTTGCATCTCGAACATCTGTAATTGTTTCTTGAAGATTCTATTCTGCAAGGATATCTGGATATTTGTCTTCTCCCAAGCAGAACCTCCTTAATTGAGGGGTTTGTGATCAGATCCTTCATGCTATCTGGGATAATCCATGATGTTGTGCTTTCAACTGGTAGGATTTCTCCCTGGTATGTTTGTAGCCAAAACTGTCTTGAGAATTAATGAGAACAATAGCTAGACTTATTCCTATGTCTACTCTCTATCGCTACAATTACATAGGTGCATTGTATCTCATCTATTTGAAATAACAAGCATTGACAAGTCCTTCTCTTTTAAGTCTACAATATATTCAACTCCTTCTTCTCTTACAACAAATCATTTTGTATCAATGGGGTCTACCTGTAAATAAAATGATAAACAAATGACAACTTCTAGTGAAACATCTATTATACGAGCAGAATCGGGCATACAGAGCAATCAACCATACATATGGGGTGAATCTTGAGGCAACCAAAAAACAGCTACAATCGAGCATATAACATCAAATTATAATCTAATATTGAACTAATCAAAAATATAATAAAAAGTGATCAATAATAAGGAGTAACAATTAAGGTTCTATTTCAAAATGGAAGAAAAGGGTCAATATAGGGGATAGTTAGAGTTTTGGTGCTTGGCTTGGTCAGGGAAAGTGCAGGAGAAGGATCTGTCATCCAAGGAATGAGCTTTCAAAGTCAAATTCTCTGTATTATATGGAAAAGATAGAACCTTGCTCAGGAAAAACAACTGATTCAATAGTGATACTTCCAACATATGAGCAGGAGAATCCACTACACATAAACTGAGATAAAACAGATATTGCATCTAATCTAGGAGTAGAATCAACTATGATAGTGAAGGATCTAGTATATTAGCAGAATTAGCCATATAGAGCAATCAAACATATATAGAGGACAAATCTTGAGGAAACCAAAAAATAGCTATAATCAAGCATACAATATAAATCACAAATGTTCACGGAGCTATGAGCAGAAACAACAAAATGCATATTTTGCGCGCGAATCTCAAGGAAATAAAAAACTAGCAATAAATCACAAATAACATTAAACCAGCTATGTATAATCTGCGATAAAAAAAGTAATAGTATATTTCTCTATTATCAAAATACAACTTCAATTACTTACTTTCAATTTCAAGGCGACTTAAATCTTGTCAGTCGCCTCCACTTTTGACCAACGTGTGATGTCATGAAAGTTGCCTTGTGATTCCATTTTTCTTTCATCAAACCAACTTTGTAACTTGTTCTGAATGTAATCGATCAGTCCCAGTATTGGCAGTTTCCTGAATTTTCTCAGTACCGCATTCATGGACTCCATGTTATTAGTCGTAAGCCTATTGTACCTTCTGTTGGTATAAAATATACGAGCACATATTTTTGGTACTTTTTCTTTCAAGTACTCTACAACAACTTTGTCAAATTTTTCTATCTCATCTATAAAAGTATAAAATTCAATTCATTTACATATTGTTGCTGCATTGTAGAAGAGTGATAGAACCACATCTAAGAAGTATCTGTTTCTTAAATTCTTCTCCATGTGATAGATGTATATCCCATGCTGACACTCTGGATAGACATTTGCAATTACATTTTCAATGGCTGGGTGACGATCTGATAGAATAGACAATTGTTCACGTACCCCAATTGCATGTCTTAACTGATTGAACAACCAGTTATAAGACTCATTATTTTCTGAGTCTGAAATACCAAAAGCCAAAGGAAATATGTTGTTGTTTCCATCCTTTGACACTGCTATCATGAGGACACCATGATATTTTGCCTTTCAAAATGTTGAATCTACCATTATTACTGGTCTACAGTTGGTCCATCCAATGATTGAAGCGCTATAAGCAAAGAATGCATATTGAAACCTGTGTTGAGCAAAAGAATATTAGTAACAATTTGCATTTGATGTTTATAATCAGAGTAAAATAATTTTCTAAACGAAGTCTTGCCCATGAGGCAAGAGTTCCATCTATGTTAATAATCTAATCAGTGTAATTAAAGAATAAACTGTTGCCTCTTGGGCAAAAGTTTTCAACTTCAACAGGATAACATTTGTACAACAATTTTCTAAACTAAGTCTTGCCCATGAGGAAAGAGTTTCATCTATGTTAATAATCTAATCAATGCAAATAAAGCATAAACTTTTGCCTCTTGGGTAAAAGTTTTCAATTTCAACAATTTTCTAAACCAAGTCTTGCCCATGAGGCAAGAGTTCCATGTATGTTAATAATCTAATCAGTGCAAATAAAGGATAAACTGTTGCCTCTTGGGAAAAAGTTTTCAATTTCAACAATTTTCTAAACCAAGTCTTGCCCATGAGACAAGAGTTCCATCTATGTTAATAATCTACTTAGTGCAAATAAAGGAAAAACTGTTGCCTCTTGGACAAAAGTTTTCAATTTCAACAATTTCCTAAACGAAGTCTTACTTATGAGGGAAGAGTTTCATCTATGTTAATAATCTAATCAGTGCAAATAAAGGATAAATTGCTACCTCTTGGGAAAAAGTTTTCAATTTCAATAATTTTCTAAACCATGTCTTGCCCATAAGGCAAGAGTTCCATCCATGTTAATCATCTAATCAGTGCAAATAAAGGATAAATTATTGCCTCTTGGACAAAAGTTTTCAATTTTAATAATTTTCTAAACTAAGTCTTACCCATGTGGCAAGAGTTCTATTTATGTTAATAATCTAATCAGTGTAAATAAAGGATAAATTGTTGCCTCTTGGGCAAAAATTGTCAATTTCAATAGTATAGCATTTGCACATGTTCTCATCATCCCTCTTTACGTTTGTGTACGTACCTGGGTTATTTTCTTTCATCTTATGAAGATACGATGGCAACCTGTTGTAGTTCTCTTATGTGGTTCCTCTTATCACTGTATAGTATTGTTGTATCACTCGCCATTTTTTGTTGTAGGATATGATGATTTTGTATTTCCTTCTCATTTCATCTACCACGAAGTTGGGTGTGATTACATTACTAGATTCACGCACGAACTCTAGTATGTAGTCACATATGACCTTTGATATTGTATTCATGTGGTCGGACGTTATGAAATCAACCAAGCAACTATGAGCCTTTTCATATGTAGAAACCTAAAGGAGCAAGGAATTGGGAATCGTCGAGTCATGAAACCGCCACACACAGTTGTCGTCCAAAAATCGCAGTGAATATCTTGTTATGCTTGATTTGATAACCTTAAATTGGATGTTGTGTGTAATTGCAATGTTTGAAATGCACGTCATCATATTTTATGTGTCAATGAAGACCGACTTGACATTTACCTCATTCAAAGAGGCATTGCATCTCAAGAGAGTTGTGTCAACATCAAGTATCCTCTTTTTTTTTTGGCGTACCCTCTTAATCTTGGATGGCTCAGCTATTTCAGCCTCCAATATTTATTCAATAACCTGTAACTCGTTATTTCTATCAATACTTTCAATACTCATTTTGTTTTCATCCATTCCAAGCACAACCCTTGTGAAAAATAAAACAACAAAAGATTAATAAAAATTTAATTTAGAATATATATCTTCAACAAGTAAAATCATTAAAGAGTAAGGCATAGTCAACTACTAACCATGGGGCATCTCTGTCAAAGTCTTGCCTCTAGGGCAAAAGTTATAGGTCATCTGCCAAATCATTACAGACTATGGCAGTTTCAACTCTTACCCATGGGGCATAACTGCCTCAATATTTCCTCTAGGGCAAGAGTTATAGGTCATCTACTAAATCATTACAGACTAAGAAAGTGTCAACTCTTGCCCATGGGGCATAACTTGAAATGTATGGCAAAATCTGAAGATGCTAAAATCGTACTTGAAACTACTGAATAACACATACTATAAGGGTGATTCTGAGAGGGTTGTTTACTTCAGAGATATGTTGCAAGTGATACAACATAGTTTATCAACTCAATACTCTGATAGTATGGCCTTGAAAGAGAATGATGTACTGACTATTATTGAGAAGTGGAGCATTATTGAAGAGAGCATGTTACAGTAAAAATTCAGGGCTTCGTGTATAAGTAAGGTGATTCAAACCCCGTGTATTTTAGTACAGTTAGACTCAAACATAAGGCATCTAAAAGCTATGATAAATGCTTAATTGTGTGAACATCTCATCGAAAAGCTTCAGATATTAGAGAGAAAACTTTGAATACTTCACTATAAATTCTTAAGCAAACACAACAGGTCAAATTGGTTTAACAGCATCAATATACATGTATACAGATTTTCTAATCATATTAATTTAACGTTACAGGTCAAATGCACATAATCGTGGCATTGTAAGAGGTCATTATGGACATGTCAATCAGATGAAACATAGTTTCAACATTGATACATCAGATTGTGAGGTGAAATGTGTTGATCGTGTTTATGAGGAGCAGAGCCACTATGTTCAACATTCTAGACAATCAAATCTCCATCTGTATGGAAATAATTTGTACGATGCTACTAACAAGAACCACACAATACATGATGAAGAAGATGACACTCCAGCTCCAAAGCAAGTTGGATTACTAAGCTTGTCCAAATACTCAACCAAGTTAGATACAACACTACTGCTGTTGGGTTGTATTGGGGCTCTAATAAATAGAGGATCGCTTCCTTGGTATTCTTATCTTTTAGGTAATTTCGTAAACAAAATTTATCTGAACAAAGACAAAGACCAGATGATAAAGGATGTGGGAACGGTAATATATACTTAGAATTTTATTGTGTGCTTCCAAAGCTCTCAGTTAATAACCCCTTACCCTTCCATACCGTGAGTAGTAAAAAAAATGAATTCATTAATACTACTTTTCTAAAGTAGAAGTAACTAATACTACTGTAGTTAACAAAAGATGAAGGATTAAATATAATGCGTGTTCAACAATGAAGGATTTTTTTAACATGAAAAAGTTGTATAATGCAGTGAACTGTACAATAGTAACCTTGTTACCTAAAGTGCCAAATCCTACTACCATTTAAAAGTTTAAACCCATTTCCTGTTGCTCTATGTTATACAAGCTACTAGCTGAGGTGCTCTTTATTAAAATCAATAATTTAGTGGTTCTTTACTCTCTAAAACATAGGATGGATTCATCTGAGATAGAAAACACAGCCTTTGCCTCCAAGACCAAACTCTCGCAACTACTCAAACACAATTATAATCGCAATAACAAACTCCCCATAACCTGTTCGACACAATTCCTCATCATCTTTTAATGCTAATTATACCACTAGTTTGAAATACTTGGAACTAATTTCTTGTACCACCTTGACCTTATACGTTTGGCCTTTCCAAAATATATTGTGATCAACGTTAACTCCCATATTAACGGCCTTTCCCTCCAAGACCAACCCACCCACAACTACTCAAACACAATTATAACCGCAATAACAAACTCCCCACAACATGTTCGATGGAATTCCTCAATGGTAAATATGTTACTACAACAATAATATATCCCAAGTTTAGCTTACGTTCACCTCCCCAAAAATTAAATCAATATGCTAATTATATAACGAGCTAAAATTACCACAATGCATCAATAAGCTAAAATTACCACAATGAATTTTTATGATGAATTTCATACCTGAAGGACCCTTACAGCTAAAGTCGATTCTGCAAATATTTTAAAGTCGATTCTAGAATTTAGAAAAAAAAGTCAATTCTGAAGACGAAATAGATTTAACAGCGAATAATTTGGAGAAGGGTATTTTCGTCCAAAAAATATGACTTAAAAAGTTAAGGCTATTTTAAAAAAGCCTTTTTATTTGGGGCTAAAATTTGAAAGCCACCCTAATTTGGCACTATATTTGAGAATAACCCCCCAAAATTTGATTCATCTAGGCCTTTTTTGGACAATCAGCAAAAGGTATAGAGTGTGTATAACACACTCGCGTGATATGATAAAAATGACCAATAAGAAAAAAACATGTGGAAAATGATTTTTAACAAAATAATTATGAGTTAAAAATAAATTATTATATAAATAAATACCCCACATGCTCCTCCCCCTCCACCCCCAAAAAAGGAAAATTATATCAAGAATTATGAGTGAAGATCAGGGTAATGAGCAATCCATTTTCTACAAAGCTATATCCAAATTTTTGTTTCAACTTAAATTCACTTATCCTAAGAAAATTTTTGATCGCCAGCGCTGTGTGTTTTTCTGGTAGTGTCCCCGGCTTCAGTTTGAGCCGCCAACAAAATGGTTGGGGGGCCAAGAGCTCCCTTAAGAAATAAAGAAGGAAACAAAGATTATGTTTTCTAACCATTATTTTTTTGATGAAAAATTAAGAAATAAAGAAGGAAAAAGGGTAGAAGAATTTTTTCCTTGGCTATAACTTTTTCATTTCTTGGTTGTACAAAAATAAGCCAAAAAAAATTAAAATGGTGATTGTGTGAAGAGGACGGGTTTTGCAGGGGGGTTCTGAAGACGACAGGTTGGGGGTGGTTGAGTATGAAGACGATGGATTTTTTTGCAGGGGGGAAGGGGTGTTTTTACATTTATTTTAAAATTAAAAAATTATTATTTATTAAAAATTAGATTAATAAAATAATTAAAGTGTAATTTTTTTAATAAAAATAAAAGTAAAATATCAATTTATATTCAAAAACGTGCCTAAAACACACTTTCCTTGCCAAATCGGCATTTTGTGCTTGATATGTATCAATTTTAAGCAGTTGAGGTGTCTGATATGTACCAGTCTTAGTTGAGGGGTCCAAGTAAAATTTCGGGACAAGTTTAAGTGGCTAACGATGACTTAAGCCTATTTTATATGTATAATAAATGTATATACATATATGGCACCCGCTGAGTAATAAGTATAGATTCAAATACAAATATTCCTAAGGTCTGTTTGTTTGCACTTGTAAAGGTCTTCATTTGAATTTTTTTAAGTTAGTTTATAATCTGGATTTGAATTTTAATGGTTCACATCTCAATCTTTAAAAAATAATAATAATAATAATAATAATAATCTAGGGGCATAGGGGAAATGGAATTGGAGAGGAGATCGAATCCTTACTAACAAGGTGGAAGTTGAGATGATGAACCAACTAAGCTAGTAAGATTCTCCATTAAGATCCTAATCATTAAATAGATTTATGTTTTTAATTTTGCGATTAGTCAATACATTTGAATACTTAGATTCATATGATCAGGATATATATCAAAGTCTTAACATCGTTAAAATATTTATTCAAGAATTATTATGAAGATATCAGTTGACCACTATTCCATATACTTTATCGTAAATAGTCGTTGTTACCTACCCATAACAACCACTTGTAATCAGAACTATCATTATTATCAATCCCAATAATCAATTGTCACCACCTTTAGCTCTCATTTACACTCATCTCCACCATCATTAATTATCACTATCATCCATCACATTTATTAATTTTTACTATTAAATATTATGATCAATAAGGCATCAATTATGGATAAATTACACAAAATCACAAACCTAAGAGACCTTATTATCCAAAATCCCCTACCTTTTAAACAATTACATAAAATTTCGGATTTTGTATTTTACTCTTAATACATATGAATAAAAACCCCAACCTACTTTTACTCCACAATTAATGCATGCAATCTATTTATCTTTGAAGATTTTTTTTCTAAATATTTCATCCCCTAAAATCTCTCCCAAATTATCATCAATTGATACAACTTTAGCATATGTTTATTTATAAATATTTGATACATTTAACATATGTAAATTATTTATTTTGGTGTGATATTGAATTTTTAATGATTAGTGAGTAATATTACTAAATGTATCATTGTGATGTATCTGGAATCATGAAACACCCTGATTCTGGACCTTAGAAAACTTCCTTGATTTCTAGTTTCTAGGCAAGATATGACTTAGGGAACGATTCATACACTTGGGTATGGGTGGTAAGGTCCAGTCGTATGCTGACCAGTCTTGGTTGGTGGAATGAATTTTGGTTACTGGAATGGATACGACTTGGTCGTACGAGTTGTACTGGTGGATATGGATTATTTGGTTCTTTTACTTAACCTTAGACTTGGTAACTTAAGTTGGATATGAGTACGAGTGTCTCACTATGATCCGCAAGACAGGGTACAAGTCGTACCCAGGACTCGTATGGTGGTCAGTATTCAAACCTCCTGGATTCTATTCTGCTAGGGGTACGGTTTATGGTTACTAGTCGTACAGTTTAATACGAGTTGGGTTTCGATGTATCGTACCTTGGACAGTGTTGGGTCCAATGGGAAATCCTAGGATACGAAAGGTAGGTACCACTGTACAAGATGGGTACGACTCGTGAGGGTCAGTCATACCCTGTGACGGAAATTTAATGAAGTTTAAGTTAGGGCAATTTAGACATTTTTTGACTTATCCTAATAAGGTACCATGACTTATATTGCACTTGGAAGGTTATTTGCTCTATTATTCTATTCTTAAACACTTGGAAAACCATCTTAAATCCTCTCTAGGTTCTTAGGCAAAGAAAGCTAGGGTTTCATCTTAAAGAGTAAATTGGGTCTTGTCTTGGTGATTTATCTCCATCATCATATTGGTTTAAGACATGTTCTCTTCTATCATTGTTATTTTCAACTAAAGGCATGGTTTTATACAATATTTTTATTATTTGAATATTATATGATTTTGAGTTTTCAAATATGATATGGGGGTTTTAGTTATAAATGATTGGTTATGATTTTTCTATGTTTTAATTATGCTCGTGTATGCATTAATGGTGGTTTTAGATAATTGGTTGTATGGGAACATGTAACGCCCCAAAATCTTATCCCGAGATGTTACACGGTGCTAACCCCTTAAGCCTGTTACTACTTCTAACACTTGTTTTAAGATAAATAAGCTAAACAATGATGCCTTAGTATGTCAAATATAATCCAAAATAACTGGAAACAATGTCTGGATAGCAAAAATACTGATAGTCTAGAACACAACTTCAACTGACAATCTAGTCTGACAAAGCCTCTACTACTCAAACTGGATAGCCATTGGGACAGACCCCCAACTGACTCATAATGATCTGAAAGTAAAACTCAAAACACTATGAAAGAGAAAAAGTTGCAAAAATAGGTCCTCGAACCATGAGGACTCACCAAGTACAAGGATGTAGATGAGATGCTCGGAGATCACTACCACAGCTCGGATTGAGCACCTGTACCTATATTATGAGACAATGTAGCACACAGACATATATGTGGATTAGCACTTTGGGAATGTACTGAGTATATGGGGGTGTATGCATTTACATAAAACAATATCAATACTCTTTATTAAAATCATGCATGCAAATAGGAATGACTCACATGGCTTGAATAAGTCTAGAATATAAAACTCATGAATCATGAATAGTGAAGTATCTAACACAAATCTCGTGAGTCATTATACTAAACATTAAAATCTATATTCTCCTCTTATTCTCAGTACTTAAAGGCTAAAGGAAGTTTTAACCAATACTTTCACACTCAAGCTTTTATCTTGTAGAGAGTAAAACTTCTTTAAAACTTAAGTACTCGGAACTTTTAGGAACTTTGAACACTTGGGAACTCTAGAACTCTTTTAGACTCGGGACACTTGGAACTCGGAAGTTTCTTCGAACCGACATAAACCATGTGATCTACATAGATTCCAATGTTTTTCCCACGTTGGGGAGAGCTATTCTATCTTTGTCATCGGAGTAGAACCTCATATTTAGTGATCACTATCTCGGCCTTGGGCCCATAAATCTCAAACCTATGGTGGCACGTAGTTCTGGGGCATGAGACCTTGGAATCATACCTAACTCAGTGCTAAATACCACTCCCATACTCATCTCAGAACTCTTAGTAAATCCACCTTAAAATAACTCAAGGGTCTATAATGAAGACCAAAACATATTTCTATTTTCTTTAAATCATACTCAATGTGGATTTCAACTCTATTATGGTTGAAAGTCCAAATCTTTCTCAATGATATCAGAGTACTCAATTCATGGGTGCTTATAACACAAAATTTCATAAAATTGCAAATCTCAAGTAGGGTTTAATGACCCATAATCAAATCTCAAGTTAAGACTCATCAAAGTGCATACTAGATGTCATAAAGATTCATAAATCATATAGAAAATCTAGAATTTTCAACATTTTGCGTTAAAATCTCAACATACTCATGTACTTCGATATCTAGAACATTGGAACTATTAAAACTCAAGGAATAATAACATAGGGTATAAACCCATACTTCAATTTCCTAAGAAAACATACAAAATCATATATAATCGTAAGTAAAACAACTTTTGGGCACAAGGATGAAAGAAGTATCCTTGTTCAAACCCCACATACCGTAGATTATGACTTGTGGATGGAGAAGCTTGCTTAAGACTCTCCTTTCGTACTTTAAGTAAGGGTTCTTGGAAATTTTATCTTGAGAACCTCAACTCTTAACTCAATTTGTGAAAGCTATGGTGGATTTTTGGAGCTCTTGAAGAAAGGATTTATTCTTGTTCTTAAGGGAGAAACCCTAGCTTTGGAGATATTTTGGGTAATAATGAAGTTATCTAATTCGATCTGGGTATATCAAGGTGTAAAAAGGGTAAAAAGACCAAAATGCCCTATTAAAAATGACTTAAAATCACTAAGCAAAATATGCGATGGTCCGTCGCTGGTTCGATAGTTCATCGGTCCTGACCGTCGCACCTAGATAGATTTGGACTTTCTGCCTTGCCTGGGACGGCTGGGTCGACAGTCTGTCACTAGATCGATGGTCCATCAGCCTTACCGTCGTGCCTAATCAGAATAAGGTCTAACTACCTCCTCTACGATGGTTTGGGCGACGGTCCATCGCTAGCTCGATGGTTCGTCGGACCTCTTCGTTCCACATGGGCAGTTTCGATTGCTTTTTGTAAAACGTCCATAACTTTCTCTTTCGATGTCAGATTTTAACAAAATGGGTATCGTTGGAAAGATAATTCAATTTCTCACACAATAAAAATTCAAAATTAGGAAAATTCCATTTGGTTTAAACATTAATCACATTGGAAGTCACTCTTTAATCTTTTAGGGCTAGAATTATACTTCACTTGACACGCTCTAAAGGCTCAGACTACGAGAAAACTTTACAGGATCTTACAAAATGATTCTTTGGTAATAGACTTTGGTTTTGGAAATACTATGCCCCCAATGTGTTTGATAAAATGTCTTTAACAATGTTTTCACTATAATATTGATTTTTCAATGGAACTTATGCTTGGTTTAAACTTGATAATGGAACCCTAAATGATATGAACGGTCAAAATGATTTTAAATATTTTGAAAAAGCCTTGGTGGCCATGGTTTTGGTTAATTGGAAGTCATGTGGGATACATGAAAATCTCCTAAGGATTGGCTAAGGATAGTACTTGTAAGTTATTGTTAGTATGACGATACCACTACTAATAGTCATGGTTAATAATAATGGAATAATTATTTGGTTGGAAAATAGTTTTAATTGGGTTTAAAGGAGGGATGTGTAGCAAATTCGTAGAAGGTGAAGGTCCCAAGGGGATCTAAACTGGAAACTCTTTATTGTCGATGTGAGCTTTAGTCCTAGAGACCGTGTGCATGATGTCACACTATATATTTTAGGGGATATACTAGTCATCCCAGGTTTTCTTCCCTGGTCGTGCGGTTCCACACACTGGGGCTCTTTCAGCAGGGGGGATGAACCCATATAGCCTGTGGATGGTTTAGGATGACAAAGCTACACAAACCAGATAAATGTTTTAATGGCATGCTAAACCCGGTTTCCTTTCCTGGCATGGTTATATATATACGTATGGTTATGTTCATATGGAAGATATTTATGTGGTTTTATAAATGGTATTATTTTATTCTTATCTTGAGTTCATGCTAGCGTTCACTCGCTAACCCATCTTCGGGCGCTGTATCCCCACGCGATGCAGGAACCTACCATTCTACTCCTCATACTTAGTGATTTGAACTTCAGGGACAAAATTTGGATTGAAGTGGTGGGCTTTCATCTTTTCAAAAGGCTCCATTTCATGGATACTATTTTATACTTTGACTTATTTATGGATATCTATTTTGTTTATGGTTGGGGGAATGTTCCAACTGGATTTTGGTATTCTTTTAGTTACAGAATTTATGGTATGCTATGGGTTGGTATAAACGGGATTGGTATTGGTGTTAGCCTTAATATTGGCATTGGTATTGAGGCTAACATCATTGGACATAATTTCTCATTGTTCCATTGTATTTCATTTTGGGGTTAATCATATTATGTTTAGGAAATCATTTGGTTATGGCTTGGTTTATGGCCCTTGCTTTGGTTTTGGTTTGACTTGGTAGTTTGGTTGGTATGATTCGGTGGATGGGATGACTTGGTAGGGTTACTCTAGGAATAGACTTATCCCAAAGTCAGTCCTTATCTAGTTGTACTATCTTATTATATGTTCGAAATTCAGTCAACTCAGAGCAGACGGCTGGAGGTTGAGTTGCGTAAGAGGGTGGTCTCCAATCCCAGTTGGACTTGGGATGCCCATTATGACAAGGCCCCAGGACGGGTCGTGTTAAGTTGGTATCATATATTTAGGTTAATGGATAATTAGATTCCATAAATTCATATCTGGTAGAGTCTTTTTTAAGGGTGTGTAGCGCGCCACACTCATAAGAGAGAGACTACAATGCATTTAGGAATGTTTTACTTTCTTAGTATTTTTTTTCCAAGTTTGGAGTCTAAGTCCTGAAACGCTTATCTAATCCTTGATTGTTCACTTTTCAGATTATGCCTCGATGATCTGGAATACAAAAAAACTCCTCAGTCCTATCTGGGTACAATATTGATGGGGTATGTCTTACGTCTGGAGTTCGTCTTTGATCTCAGGGTCCTATCCCTGATAGTTCTAGAGTTCCTCCTGTTGCTACTAGTCCTCCTTAAGGTGAGGTAACTAACACAGAATTTTGCCAGTCTATTCATACTATTGCTTAGTTGGTTGTTGCTCAGGATGAACGAGATACGTCTGGTGAGTTGTCTGCTAAGGCCACAAGGGTTGGTCAGTTTATAAAATTGAATCCTCCTACTTTTACTAGTGTAAAGGTGGAGAAGGATCCTCAGGGTTTCTTGGATAAAATGGAGAAAATATTTAAGGTGATGCAAGCTACTAATATGGAAGGTTTAAACTTTGCAATTTATTAGCTTAAGGATATTGCATACCAATAGTACGAAGAGTGGGATAGGGATAGAGGTGATGTGAAGGAGTTGTCCTTATGGGATGCCTTTTTTGGTGATTTTTGAGATTGTTTCTTTTCTCAAGAGCTGAGGGAAGCAAAGATGGAGGAGTTTATGAAACTTAAGTAAAAGAGAATGCCAGTCAAGGAATATGCCTTGAAATTTTATTATTTATCAAGGTATGCTCCTAATTTGGTGGCTAACATGAGAGCGAGGATGAGAAAATTCACTTCTGGCTATCTCAGGATTTGATCTTGGAAAGCAAAACTACTTTGTTGATCAAGGATATGGATATTTTAAGGTTAGTTATCCACGTGTAGTAGGTAGAGGATGAGAAGAAAAAACAGGCAGAGTTCGTAGATAGACAGAGTAAGAGGAGCAAGTTTTCAAACTAGGGAGGTGCTCAGTTGCAAGGTGTCGAGATGGAGGTAAATGGACAAAAAAGAAGTGGGGGAGTTATGGTTCCTTCTCTACTTTCATGCTCTTTACCTGAGGTAGTCAGGTGATACGCATCAGCAGGGTAGTGATAACTTTTAAGCACAGTGTGCCCAATCTCAGGCGAGTGGGGGTCAATCAACTTCTTCATGCCCTCTTTGTTGATTTTATGGTCGTATTAATTGGGTTTATTATGATGAAGGAAGGAACATTTGTTTTAAATGTGTCCAGCCAGGCCATATACTTAAGAACTTTCCAGCGGGTAAGGAAGCTTAGGAAGAGGTCAAAGCTCTGATTGCTTCATCTTCTGCTCCTGTTCCTAGTGGTGTGGCTTTGGTGTCTGCTCCTGCTTATGTTATCGACACTGATCGGAATAGTTGTATGCTCTTGCATCTCAGCAGGAATCTGAGGCATTACCTAATGCCATTACTGGTACGTTACAACTATTTACTCGTGATGTGTATTGTCTGCTTGATCTGGGGTCCACTCTTTTTTATATGACCCCGTTTAAGGCTGTATGTATTGGTTTTGATCTTGAGATTATTTTGAATCCTTTTTCTATTTCTACCCCGATATGTGACTCGGTTATTGCTAAAAGAGTCTATAGGGGGTGTGTAGTATCTGTTGGTGGTAAGCAAACTTTGGTGAATTTGTTTAAACTTGATATGGTGGATTTTGATGTTATTCTGGAGATGGATTGTCTACACTCTTATTATGCGTCCTTGGATTATCGAACCCATAAGGTTGTCTTTAGGTTCCCTAGTGAATCGGTTATAGAGTAGGAGAGTGGTTCCCTAGCTCCTAGGGGAGGTTTATTTCTTATCTTAGATCTCAAAGGTTAATCTCTAAAGGTTGTCTTTATCACTTGGTCCAGGATAAAGATTCTAACTCAGGAGGTCCCTTTTTACAGTCAGTTCTGATGGTAAATGAGTTTTCTGAGGTCTTTTCGGATGATCTTCCTGGTGTTCCTCTGGATAGAGAAATAGAGTTTGGTATTGATTTGGTTCCGGACAGTCGTCCAATATTTATTCCTCCTTATAGAATAGCTTTGGCTGAGTTGAAGAAACTCAAGGAGCAACTTAAGGTTCTTTTGTATAAGGGGTTTATCCATCCTAGTAAATCTCTGTGGGGTGCACCAGTGTTGTCTTTCGTAAGAAGGATGGTTCCCATTGGATGTGTATTGAATATCGGTAGTTCAATAAGGTAACAATCAAGAACAAGTATCCTCTTCCAAGGATAGATGACTTATTTGATCAGTTGCAAAGTACCAAGTTCTTTTATAAGATAGATCTTTGGTCTGGGTATCATCAGCTTAAGATTAGGGAGGAGGATATCCCTAAAACGGCTTTTCGTACTTGATATGGCACTTTGAATTCTTGGTGATGTTATTTGGTTTGACTAATGCCCCGACCGGCATTTATGGATTTAATGAGCAGGGTTTTCAGGCAGTTCTTAGATCTCTTCGTCATTGTGTTTATTGATGACATTCTGCTTTATTCCAAAAGTGGGGTGGATTATGCTAATCACCTCTGTGTGGTATTACATACCTTGAAGGAACAACAGTTATATGTCAAGTTCTCTAAGTGTTAGTTTTGTTTGAACACTGTGACTTTTCTTGTTCATATTATTTCTAAGGAGGGGATCATGGTGGATCCACGAAAGGTGGGTGTGGTTAAACGATGGCCTTGACCCAAGACTCCAACCGATATTCAGAGTTTCTTAGGTTTGGCAGGGTATTATTGGTAGTTTATGGAGAGCTTTTCGACGATAGCTACTCCTTTGACTAAGTTGACTAAAAAAAAGTAAGTTTTCTTCGTTGGATGCTTGTGAAGAGAGTTTTGAGAAGTTGAAAGATAAGATAACTTTTACTCCTATCTTGACATTGCCTGAGGGCAGCGAGGGGTTTATGGTTTATTGTGATACATCTAGGGTGGGACTTGGTTGTGTTTGCTGCAACTTGGGAAGGTGATTGCCTATGCTTCCAAGCAGTTGAAGGTACATAAGAGGAATTATCTTACTCATGATTTGGAACTATTAGCGGTGGTTTTTTCTTCAAAAATCTGGTGGCATTATTTGTATGGAGTGTACGTAGATATCTTTTCTGATCGTAAGAGTCTACAGTATGTGTTCACTCAGAAGGAGCTAAATCTCAGGCAAAGGATATGGTTGGAGCTTCACAAAGACTATGACATGAGTTGCCACTATTACTCAGGTAAGGCTAATGTGGATGTTGATGCTCTTACATGGAGAGTTTAACTCATATGGAGGAAAGAAAACCGAAATTAGTGAAAGATATTCACCGCTTGTCTAATCTTGGAGTTTATCTTTTAGACTCTGAGGATGGTGGGGTAATGGTACAGAAAGTGGTTCGATCGTTTCTTGGTGCAGAGATTAAGGAGAAGCAAGTGCTAGATCCTGTCTTGATGCAAATCAAGAGTAATGTGTGGTATGCATAAGGTAATTATGTTTGAGATCAGTAGCGACGGTATTTACGATACCAAAAGAGATTGTCTGTTCCTGATATCAGCAGGTTACGAAAAATGATCTTGGCTGAGGTGCATGAATCACGCTATGTTGTAGATCTGAACTCGACGAAGATGTATCATGATCTCAAGGAGATGAGTTGGTGGAATGGTATGTAAAGGGACGTGGTTGATTTTGTGGCCAAGTGTTTGGTGTGTCAACAAGTTAAAGTTAAGCACATGAGACCTGGTGGGTTGTATCAACAGATTGTTTTACCAAAGTGGAAATAAGAGGTAATCAATATGGATTTTATTATCGGTATTCCTCGGTCTCAGAATTAATATGATTCAATTTGGGTCATCATAGATAGAATGACAAAGTCTACTCACTTCTTGCTAGTAAGGACTATCTTTTCAACGGAGGATTATGCGAAGTTATCTCTTCAGGAGATTATGAAGCTGTATAAATTGCCTATTTCGATTATCTTTAATACATATTTATATACTTTGTTTATATATATTTTACGACAGCATACACATTATATTATTTCAATACATATTTTATATTAACAAACATTAATTTTTTCTCTTCTCCTTTTTAATAAACCTAAGTCTGGCTGGGAACCACATTTGTGGATTCTGAAGGGTGCCTAACCCCTTCCCTTCAAAATAATTTGAACCCTCACCTAAAATCTAAAATGATTTCGTAGATTAAATAAAGTCACACTTGTTAAACAAATAAATAGGTTTCCTATTTTTCTTAAAAGTTAGGTGGTGACTCTGTACAAAAATTAATTCTTTTAGAGTCCATAATGTTGTGCTCGTTTTTAACTTAGGTAAAAAAATTTGGTATGATAGAATGACGACTTTGCTGGGGATGCAAGGTTCTAACCATTACAGATTTAGGTAAATATTTATATTTTTCTGCATTATTATTTATTTTTTCTAATTGTCTCGATTTATCATGTTTGTGTGGTATAAATTATTATTTATTTTTTATATCTTATTTATTTGTTTATTGCTTTATATAAATTGTCATCTCATTCATATTTCTTCCATTTGGGAAAAGATGACACAATCACACATGCAAGTAAGGTGTGTTTTGTGCACCCGCAATTTTCTTTCAAAATCCTAAATTTTAGGAGAGTTGGAGTATGCGCGGGTGTCTGGATCTTTTTCTGTGTACCCGCGTAGCCTTCTCACTCAATTATTCCACTCAGGAACCATAAATCTAGCAAACCCACTCTTAGTTAACATATGATAGAACTGAGCCAATCCCTTTTTTGGTACATGCATCATTAGTCGACTTTATGTCCGATGTGTTTACGATTCAAGTGACACATTATTATAGTCTTTGTACATATTTGAAATTATTGTGCTTGTATATTAGCTACTTGCTCTAAATTGATTATTCTTTAGTGGGAAGGTGTAATCTGATATTTATTTTTCATGGCGGATCAGTTAAAAGATACACCTTAGAGACATCGCCACTAGCTGCATATAAGTTTGAACTACATTTTGACCTGATTCTTGCCCTGACAAGATACGTACGCAACCCTGTATTAGGGTTCGTTCTCTTCACTGTTTCAGAATAATTTCTCTGAAATTCAACTGGGGAAATTTTTCGAAAACAGTTCAAACATGCTCTCCAAAAGTCTTCAAGAGCGCAAATTCCCAATAACATTAGTGCCTAGCGTGCCTAACTCCAAATCCTCACCTAATTTTGGTTTGAGAACACCTAGCCTCTTCTTTCGAACATCGTAAACCATTAAATTTACGTTGTATAGATCCCCACTTTCAAAGCAAGGTTCAATATTCTTTAATTCATAATAATCCTATCAACTGTGGCGAATAAGGTCATAATTCCTTCAATGTCTGACTTTCTCAATCTTCTTAGAATATAGAAGTTGTGCTAAAGCCCTTATCGTGCTTGACACCCATCCTCTCAATCATCTGATCGGAATAATTTTGATGTTGAAAGTAGTTCTTTCTTGATCATCTTTCACATTATTTTCACGGATGACCATCACCTTTTTACAATTATACATTGCACATATAAATTTATAAACTTGCCTGAACTACATAGACTTGATTTTTTTTCACAAGATACGTAGGCAACCCTCATTTAGGTTCGGTTCCATTATTTTTTCAATTGAATAAAAATTCAGAATTTTGACTTGCTTGGTACCAACACAATTAGGAGTGTACGTGAGAAAGAATACATTGGTATGATGGAGAGGACCGACTTCGTTGTAAACCATAGATTCCTTTAGTACCTTTTAATCAAACCTAAGTAACACTCGAAAATTCTCTTGCATACATCTAAGACAAGAACAAAGCCAACCTTATCGTTTTAAGTGAATTGTGTGGTGAGCTTTAGACTAGTTCATTGTATTGCATTGTTGATCCAAAACTTGGCATGAATTTCTGTTAAGGTGAAATTCTGAGTTACACTTAGTTTGGGATAGGATTGTAGGCCTTCATTGACCCGATTGTGCCTTTCAAACCCCACCAAATGACATTAATCTCTAGTATTCTCCCCTTGAGCTTGAAACCTTTTCTTGGACAACCGCATCTACGCCTATATCTTTTTGAGTGCTTACACACACTATTCCTCTCTTGGCCTTACCTCCTTGAGTGCACTAAATATGTGCAAATTATGAACAATAATTCAAGATCAAATATGCAAAAGACAAAGAATATATTGTCCCAAATGAACAAAAATAAATAAATGACTTAGAAGGAGCCAAATTCCCCACAAAAAAAAGATAACTCTGACAAAGGTGAAGAATCATCATCGTCTAAAAAAAAAGAAAAATATGTTGAAAAAAGGGGGAAATCTTCAACACAAGTCGAAGAAAATACAAAACAAGGGGTAAAAAAGTACAACAAAGAAGATCGAGCGTAAAACCGCAACAAATGTCAAAAGCACGGATATAGTGCAATGATCATTGAGGAATTAGTCACTTTCAACCCAAATATCTTCCTACCCATCTCCAAACCTACATTGAAAGCCGATAACAAGTCCTACAAGATCCTACTATAAATGTTCTCACATTAGTGTATACTTACATAAAGGCTAAGCCTATGGTATCATAATTGCATTCATTGAATTTCTTTCTGAGTGTAAGTGTATATCTCTTGACGTCTCTACATTCAGAAGAAAAATACTCAAATAGGTGTGAGAATGAGACATTCTTTATAGAGAGGACACTTGAAACATAAGAATAGGCATAGTTCAAAATCTTTGTTTATAGAAAGACGAACAAATCTTGTTGATACTTAGGCATGTCTAAGGTACCACTTGAAACTAAAGGTGTCATCCTGAAGTCGATCTTTATTAGCTGAGAAATAGATGAGGAATTCTTATACACACTACAAATTGTAGGTACCAACTGCAGTCAAGACACATTGGACTGTCACTTCATTCAAAGTGACATGTTACATTCAAAATAGTCCGTCCGCCTTTCAATGAGATACATTGGATCATCACTCTGTTCAAAGTAACATGTTACATTCAAAATAGGTCATCCGTCTTTCAATAAGACACATTGGATCATCACTTCGTTCAAAGTGACATGTTACATTCAAAATAGGTAGTTCGCTTTTTAATAGACACATTGGATCATCACTCCGTTCAAAGTGACATGTTACATTCAAAATAGGTATCCGACTTTCAATAAGACACATTGGATCATCACTCCATTCAAAGT
This sequence comes from Capsicum baccatum var. pendulum, assembly GCA_030864225.1. NCBI lineage: Eukaryota > Viridiplantae > Streptophyta > Magnoliopsida > Solanales > Solanaceae > Capsicum > Capsicum baccatum. The sequence goes on from CM061558.1 coordinate 63,370,820, forward strand.
GACATGTTACATTTAAAATAGGTCGTCCGCCTTTCAATGAGACACATTTAACCGTCATTCCATTCAAAGTGACATGTTATATTTAAGATAGGTCGCCTGCCTTTCAATAAGACACATTGGACCGTCATTTCATTCAAAGTGACATGTTACATTAAAAATAGGTCGTCCACCTTTCAATGAGACACATTGGACCGTTACTACATTCAAAGTAACATATTATATTTAAGATAGGTCATTTGTCTTTCAATGAGACACATTGGATCGCCATTTCATTCAAAGTGGCATATTACATTTAAGATAGGTCGTCTGCCTTTCAATAAGACATATTGAACCGTCACTCTGGTCAAAGTGACATATTACTTTCAAAATGGGTCATCCACCTTTCAATGAGACACATTGGACCGTCACTCTGTTCGAAGTGACATGTTACATTCAAAATTGGTCGTCCGCCTTTCAATGAGACACATTGGACCGTCAATCCATTCAAAGTGGCATGTTATATTCAAAATAGGTCATCCGCCTTTCAATAAGGCATATTGTATTGTCACTCCATTCAAAGTGACATATTACATTCAAAATAGGTCATCCATCTTTCAATGAGACACATTGGACCGTCATTTCGTTCAAAGTGGCATGTTATATTTAAAATAGGTCATTCGCCTTTCAATAAGACATATTGGATCGTCACTTTATTCAAAGTGACATGTTACATTTAAAATAGGTCGTCTGCCTTTCAATAAGACACATTGGACCGTCACTCCGTTCAAAGTGATATGTTACATTCAAAATGGTTCATTCGTCTTTCAATGAGACACATTGGACCGTCACTCTATTCAAAGTGGCATATTACATTTAAAATGGGTCATTTGCCTTATAATGAGACACATTGGACAATGGACCATCACTCCAAATATTAGTCATGAATACTACACTAGGGCAAATTTTGAGAAGCGCCTCAAAAATTTTCCTATTTTTTCACATTTTGAACTACACCCGACCTGATCCTCACACAACTTGAGGTATGTAGGCAACTCTAGGCTAGAGTTCGTTCGAATTTCCATCAAAAATTTTTTTTTGTCGAGAAAAATTGGCTAAACGTTAATGTTTTCGTTTGAAGACTTTTGCATCGCCTTCAAACGAAAAGGGACAACTGTTGACACCCAACTTTTGCTCTCCATGCTTAAAATTAATGTCTTCGATCTTCCTGATCATTAAAGGGCACAAAATATAATTTTTCACATATTTTTTGCAATTGTTAATAAATTATTGATATTCATCCTTACTTTAGGACTTTATCCATTTATTTTTTATATTTTTATAATTTATTGATAATTCTCTGTATATTGAGATTTTTTATCAATTTATTATCTTTTTAACATTTTATAAACATCTGCATACGTGCACGACATGACGTCACATTTTTACAGTATTTTAAAATTAAATACATTTCAATAATTTCAATATGTTTATATTTTTTTGTAATTACATATCAATACCTATATTTTTGGATATTTATTACAACCCGCAAAAGTTGAGTCGAATAAATTATTTTAATACATAGAGAAACAAATCAATTAAGTCAAGGTCTCGTCATCATTATGACACTTGACTTTTTCTTCACCTACTATCTATAATTTAAGGGATGTGTTGGGAAAAAATATATTTGATATTTTATTTATTTATTTCTATTTTGAATACCCCTCCTTTACTTTCTGTAAAAGGAAACAAAATTCACAAACACTGAAAGAACCAAAATGTTGCTCCCACTTTTCTCTCACAAACACACGCATAATACACATATTTTTATCCCTTCACACACAAATACACAGTAAAATACACACATAAATACACAAATCGGCTCTCTCTTCTTTTTGTCCCTTCACTATCGGAGCTTCGGTGAACGGGCTCCAGCCACCACCACCCAAACACCTTCGCTGCTCCTCACCCCTTCCTCTCCGTTTCACCGTTGTCTCGTTAGAGGTGATGACCGGTGAGTTTCCAGCTCCAAATCCGACAGTCCGCTACCTCCCATCCTTTTCTCTCCTTTCCAGCGAACCACACACCTTATTTTTTCACCGTCCCTCAGTCAGTACAAGTGCCACCACCGGTGAATCAAGCTCCGATACACCACACCAACACTGTCTTTTGGAAAATGGCAAGATCTGATCGTATTTTATCTTTCCAGCGTCGCTTCGACTGTTGTAGTTGAAGCGATACCACTACAGTTACGAATGGGCACCACCATTTTGGGGTCTTTTCTATTTTATGATTCTATTAATGTTTTGGATCTGAGCGAAATAGGCTATCTCCGGTGAACTCCCTTGGATTTTAATATTCGTGTATATTTTACTGTGATTTATTGCGTTATTTTTTGATCCTCCGATGAACATCATTATTTTTGAATCATTTATGATTGTTTTAGTTGATTTTTTGTCATATTTTTACATGCTATACTTTGGTATTTGGATTATTTCTATTGATAAATTTGTCAATTTATTTGGATGATCTTTGGTTAGCTCCATTACTGTATTTGTAAATTTTAGAATGATTTTGTCTTTTTATTTTTGTATAATTTTTTACTGGATGTTGACATTATCTCTCCGTTGGATATTTGAGGCCACCCCAATATGAAAGATGGATCTTTACTTTCCAAATTATTTATTTTATAGCGAAAATAGATAAAAAAATTTATATATCAAGGTTACTTATTTTGCATCAAAATAAATACGTGGCCTATGACATTATCCCTCTGTCGGATATTTGAGGCCACCCCATTATACAAGAAGGATTTTACTTTCTCAAATTTACTATTTTATATCAAAGATCAACACTTGGCCAATGAAAAAAATTTTCGTCAATTTTTTAGGCCTTTACAAATAAAGAGACGAATATTGCGTATAAAAATACATAATAAAATAAATATTTCGAGTAATGAAAAAATTGTTTATACAACAACGCAAAAGATTTTATGATTCATATCTTGGCAAGGCGATTTAGGACGGCCAACAAATTGAGCAACCACTTCGTAGCCATGATGTATCTAAAATTTAATCCGAGCTCACTTTTTAGCAAAAAATTATATTTTTAAATACATATATGTACACATACCTTTTGAATTTATTTTGATAATTATTTATTTGTTACTAATATTTCTATTACAAGTGTTTATACAAGTGTTTGGGAATACTCATCGGGAAAGACATTTAAAGAAAATTTTAAATTGTGTTGTACTTTTGTATCTTTATACTCGTACAAATATTATCATATTGAAAATATTATCTTTGGGGTGTTGGGTGGGATATTCTTTATTTTACGCGATTCTCATCACGCATTTGGCAAAATTAGGCCGTTAATATTTATATTAAATTGATTTACATATCTAATCAAATAATTTACACCTTTTTTACATTAACAAATATAACGTAGTCTTTTCCTTAGAATAATTTTCCTTTATTTAATTTTATCTTTACATACATATTCATATTTTATATATATATATATATATATATATATATATATATATATATATATATATATATATATATATATATATATATATATATTTTTTTTTTTTTTATGACAGCATACGCAATATATGTCTGGCCGGGAACCATATTTGTGAATTCTAAAGGGTGCCGAACCCCTTCTCTTCGGAATAATTTGAACCATTACCTGAAATCTAAAATGATTTTGTAGATTAAATAAAGTCACACTTGTTAAACAAATAAATAGGCTTTTTATTTTTCCTTAAAAATTAGGTGGAGACTTTGTACAAAAATTAATTCTTTTAGAGTCTATAATGTCATGCTCGTTTTTAACTTAGGTAAAAAATTGGGTATGACACTCCTTATCTAGTTACACTATCTTGTTATATGTTCAAAATTCAGCCAACTCAAGATAGGCGGCTGGAGGTTGGGTTGGGTAACGAGGGTGGTCTCCAATCCCGATCGGACTTGGGACGCCCATTACGACAAGCCCTCGGGTTGGGTTAGGTCAAACCAGATATATCATTATGATCCATCTAGAACCAGATTTATCATTTCCACTATTTGTGTCTAATTTTACTTCCCCTAATAATTGAATCTATTACTTCTTGAAATAAAAGTCTTTGCTATTTTGAATGTATCATTAATTATATATATCACGTTATAACATATGTATCACAAATTTAAAAATATGAGATATGATGTAATTTAAAAAATATTTAACTTTAGATTATTTATAATATTTTAAATATTTAACATATGTTTGACATATGTAAATTATTTATTTTGCTGTAATATTGAATTTTTAATGATTAGTGAATAATTTTATGAAATGTATCATTGTGATACATCTGGAAACAAATTTATTATTTCCACGATTTATTGCTAATTTTACTCCCCATAATAATTGAATCTGTTACTTCCTAAAATAAAAATCGTTCCTGTTTTAAATGTATTGCTAATTATATGTATAACATTATAACATATGTATCACAAATTTAACAAATCGGGATATGATGTAATGTAACAAATCATTGGAATAAAGTGTTATAACACTTAAACATTCGGGAATTTATATAAGTTAGCCTAATATTTATTACTACTAACAACTATCGTCATCACTAGTAATCGTCAACATTACCCAATACAACATTACACACTGCACTAGCTACTACACACAATCACCAACATTACCCAATACTTCTAATCACTAAATGAATTTGTGCTTTAAATTTTGCAATTAGTTAGTACATTTGAATAGCTAGATTCATATGATCAAATATATATATCAGTCTTAACATCATTAAAATATTTATTGAAATATTATTACAAAGATGTCAGTTCACCAATATTCAATCTACTTTGTCGGTAATAGTCGTTGTTGCCACCACTCATAATTACCATTCGAAATCAGAACTATCATTGTTGTAAATCACAATAATCAGATGTCACCACTTCTAGGCATCATTTACGCTCATCACCACCATCAATCATTACTATATATCATGAATCATCATCATCATTATTCACCACCACCATTAATTATCACTATCATCCATCACATTTATAAAATTTTACTATCAAATACCTTAATCAATAAGGTATTTTATTACCACTGTAAACTATTGCCAGCACTATCTACTTCACATCATCACTAACATTACCTAATATAATTTTCAATCGGCACTCATAGCCATCACCAAGAACCTGTTGGATTATGGTTTTTTTTTCCTTCCTATATGGATATATAAAGTCCAACTTGGACCAATCTACTTTTGCCCCATAACTATGGGACATATATATAGATCTTTTTAGGTCTAATTTCATCCATCCACAAAAGAGATTTTAGCAGTCATTGAGAGAAAAATATAGCAGATTTTTGCACTAAAAATTCAGCCACAACAGTCAACTTCAAATTGTGATTTCTGCTTTGTTTCTTGTCCGATTGAGCTGATTTTTTGGTAGATTATTCGTCGTATCTCAATATTTAATTAATAACTGACGAAGTTAAATTTAATCGACTGTATCTTTTATTTTTCATCTGTAAATAGTAGCTGTATTTTTTATGCTTTTGCTCCTTTATTTCTCTAGGTTTTAGTGTTGTAGTTTATGTGTTGTTGCTCCTTATTTGGAACTTATTTGGTGGACGATTTTGGAGAATAATATTGTAACTCTTGGTGATTATAGTGGATGTTTTGGTCTCGTAGTTTTTTACTCTTCACATTGATGGATTTTTCACGTATTTGGTGTCCTCTGTGATTGGTTTATTTTTGTCTTATCATATTTGCATGGTTGATTTATCTACTGCCTTATTACTATTGTGCTTAGGTTTGTTTATTTATATTTTATCAAATTAAAAGAAAAAGTTTAGACTTCGGTATTCTTTTGTTGTTACCCTGTCGTGCACTTTGATAGTGTCCTTGTCTTTTCCAATAAAGTGGTATCAGAGACAGATTGTTATTGATTATCGATTTGTATGATGAAAGCAAATATAAGCAAAATTAAAAATCTTTGTTTGTCAAGATAATGCCAAATAAGGAGCAACAACACATAAACTACAATCCGGAGCAAGATGAAAAATCTTTTGTTTGTCAAGAAAATGCATTTGCCTGTGTTTGCGTCTAAAAACCTCAGTTCATGACAAATGAGGATTAAAAATTTGAGGACCAACAGGTTTGTGGCTATATCAGACAATGGATTGAAGATAATGTTAGAAATCATATTTTGAATGAGACATATGCCAAAATTTGTGGAACAAGTTCGAGCGACTTTATACTTCAAAGACTGGCAATAACAAATTATTCCTGCTTAAGCAGTTGATGAATATTAGGTATAAAGATGGCAGTGCTATTTCTGATCATATAAATTATTTTCAAGGTATCCTTGATCAGTTGTCCAGAATGGGTGTAAAGTTAGATGAAGAAATTCAGGGACTTTGACTTCTTAATACTTTGTCAGACTTTTGGAAAAAATTTCGAGTTTATTTGACTAATTTTGCACCTGGTGGTGTTGTAACTATGAAATATGCTTAGAGTGGTGTCTTATATGAAGAAATGAGAAAAAAATCTCAGGCCTCATCTTTACACTCTGATGTTTTGGTACTAGAGAGAGGGAGAGAAAGAAGTACAGAGGTCTGAATGATAGAGATAAAAGTAGAAGTAAGATAAAGTCTAATTTAATGAATGTTACATATGACTATTGCAACAAAAAGGGGCATATCATGAAATATTATTACAAGTATAAGAGAGATATGAGACAACAAAAGAAAGAAGGCAATAATAAAAATTGTGTTACTCTTGTTGTTAATGATAATCTTCTTGTTGCTTATGGTGAGAATGCCATTAATCTTGTTTGTGATGATTCTAGCTGGTTTGTGGATTCTAGTGCTACTTTTTATGTTACGCCAAAGAAGGAATTATTTTTTTCTTATACTCCAGGTAATTTTGGAATATTGAAAATGGACAATAATGCTGAAGTTAAAGTACTTGGCATTGGCACTGTTTGCTTGGAAAGTAACAATGGTTCTAAACTAGTTCTCAACAATGTCAAGCATACTTTATATGTCCGCTTAAATCTGATTTCTGTAGAAAACTTTAATGATAAGGGTTATATTAACACCTTTGGTGTTGTCCCGTGGAAGCTTACTAGAGGTTCGATGATTGTGGCTCGAGGTGACAAGTTGTCTAACTTGTATATTTTACGGATCCACTTCTAAAGGCTCCATAAACTTGGTGGAGAATGATACTCTATCATAGTTACGGCATAGAAGGTTGAGTCATATGAGTGAGAAGGGTATTCATAGTTTGGATAAGAAAAAATTGCTTTTCGGAGTGAAATAAGCGAAGTTGAAGAAGTGTATTTATTTCTTAGCTGAGAAACAGAAAAGAGTTTTTTTTTCAGATTCATCAACCTTCAAGAAAGCTTGATTTGCTAGAGTTGGTACATTCTGATTTGTGTGGTCCTTTTAAAGTAAGGTATTTTGGTGGTGCACGTTACTTTATGATTTTTATTAATGATTATTCTCACAAACTCTAGGTATCTCCTTTAAAGTTGAAGGATCAAGTACTTAATGTGTTCAAGGGTTTTTAGGCCTTGGTTAAGAGACAGATAGGGAAGAAATTGAAATATAGATGGTTAGTATATTGGTTCTTTTGATAGATATTGCAGGGAGCAGGGCATTCAGTATCAGAAAACTCCTCTAAGAACTTCTCAATTAAATATTTTAGTAGAGAGGATGAACAGAACTCTAGTTGAGAGAGTTAGATGTATGCTTTCAGATGCTAAGCTGCTGAACTCCTTTTGGGCACAAACACTTAATACTGTTACTTATATTATCAATTTATCTCCTATGGTTGATTTAGATGGTGATTTCCCTAACAGAATTTGATATGGTAAGAATGTTTCTTATGCTCATCTTAGAGTCTTTGGGTGTAAGGCTTTTGTGCATGTTCCTAAGAATGAAAGGTAAAAGTTGGATGTTAAAACTAGGAAGTGTATCTTTATTGATTATGGTCAAGAAGAATTTGGCTATTGATTTTATGATTTAGTTGAGAACAAACTTGTTAGAAGCTGTGATATGATATTTTTTAAAGACCAAATAATTGAAGTTATTAACAAAGCTAAGAAGGTTGATTTTCAGAGTAGTGAGTGTCTAGTTGATATTGATCCAGTTTCTTTGAATACTGCTCCTGAAGAAAATCTTCATAATTATGAAAATCCAGTTGTTAAAGAAGATGATGATCATGTTCAGAATGACCAATATGATATTATTGATGCTCAAGTGTAAGTTGACATGGTTGATCAGCAACCAGTTATTGATGCTCCAGAGAATTTTCTTAGACGATCTACTAGAGAGAGAATATCATCATCTCATTATTCTTCCAATAAATAAGTACTCTTGACTAACAGAGAAAACCTGAGAGTCTTGATGAGGCCATGAAAAGTGAAGAAAAAGAAAAGTAGTTTGATGCTATGGAATATGAGATTAAATCTTTGCATGAAAATCATACCTTTAATTTTATTAATCTATCTAAAGACAGAAAAGCTTTGAAAAATAGGTAGGTTTTTTGGGTAAAATATGAAGATGGTAACCTAGTTTCATGGTACAAGGCTAGATTGATTGTGAAGGGATTTAACCAGAAAAAAAGAGTTGATTTTGATGAGATATTCTCTTCAGTTGTAAAGATGTTATCCATTCGTTTTGTTCTAGGCTTAGTTGTAAGTTTAGATTTAGAGGTTGAGTAAATAAATGTTAAAAGTGTTTTTCTCCATGGTGACTTAGATGAAGAAATTTATATAGAGCAACCCAAAGGTTTTGAAGTCTAGGAAAAAAGAATTATGTTTGCAAATTGAAAAAGAGCTTGTATGATTTGAAACAAGCTTCCAGGCAGTGGTACAGAAAGTTTGGTTCCTTTATGAGTCAGCAAGGCTTCAAGAAGACTACTAAAGACAATTTTATTTTTGTGCAAAAATTCTCTAATGGTGAATTTATTATTGTGTTACTTTGTGTTGATAACATGTTTGTTGTTCGTTATAATGCTTGCAGGATTCAGAAGTTGAAGTAAGAATTGAGTAAGTCTCTTTCTATGAAAGACTTAAGACCAGCAAGGCAGATTCTTGGCATACAGATTATCCGTTAAAGAACGGTCAAGAAATTATGGTTATCACCAAAGAAGTATATTCATAAAGTACTTTGAAGGTTCAACATGGATAAGACTAATGTTGCTAGTACATCTTTAGTTATGCATTTCAAACTGAGCACGAAGTAGTGTCCTCTAGTAATGATGAAAAGAAAGATATGAAGAAAGTTCCTTATGCTTCAGCTATTGGTAGTTTGATGTATGCAATGGTTTGTACAAGCTAGGATATTGCTCATGTTGTTGATATTGTTATCCATTTTCTTTCTAATCCGAGAAGCGAATATTGGAATGTTGTGAAGTGGATTACGAGATATCTTTGTGGTACTTCTAGTTTGAGTGTGTGTTTTGGTTCAGGGAAGCCTATTCTTTGTGGCTATACTAATTCAGACATGGCTGGTGATGTTGACACTCAAATCTACGTCAGGGTATTTGGTTACTTTTGTAGGAGGAGTTATGTCTTGGCTATCTAGGTTGCAAAAATGTGTTGCTCTATATACTACATTCTGAGCTTATTGCTGCCGTTAAAACTTGTAAAAAATTATTTTGGATGAAGAGATTTTTGGAGGAACTTATTTGTGCTCAATAGAGGTATGTGCTTTATTGCAACAATCAAAGTGCTATACATCTTGGTAAGAATTCTACATTTCATGGTCGGTCTAAACATATTGATGTGAGATACAATTTGATTTAAGATGTGTTGGATTCCTTGTTACTTGAACTTGAGAAGATTCATACAGATGATAATGGTTATGACATGATGACTAAAGTTTTGCCAAGAGGTAATTTTGAGGATTGTTGCATGATCGTCGAGATGGCAGTATCCTCTACATAGTTGGAAGGGGGGGAATTATTAGGTTATGGGTATTTTTTCCTTAATAAAGCCCAATTTAGATCAACCCACTTTTGCCCATAGGCCCATTACTATGGGCATATATATAGATATTTTTAGGTATTATTTCATCCATCAACAAAAGAGTTTTCAGTGGAGAGAAGAATATAGCAGATTTTTGCACTAAAATTTCAGCCATAATAGTCAACTTCAAATTGTATTTTCCACTTCTTTTCTTACCCGATTGAGCTGATTTTTGGACAGCTTGTTCCTTTCATCTCAATCTTTGATTAGTAACTGATGGAGTTGGATTTGGTGACCTATAAATCCTATTTTTTATATGTGAACAGTAGTTGCATTTCTTATGCTTTCGCTCCTTTATTTCTCTAACTTTTTATGTTGTGGTTTATGTGTTGTTGCTCATTATTTGGCACTTGTTTGATGGACCATTTTAGAGAACAATATTGTAACTCTTGGTGATTATAGTGGAGGTTTTGGTCCCTTGATTTTTATACTTCACATCGAAGGATTTTTTACATAAATTTGGTGTCCCCTGTGATTGATTTATTCTTGTCTTATCGTATTTGCATGGTTGATTTATTTACTGCCTTATACCATTGTGCTTGGGTTTGTTTGTTTATTTTTTATTTAAATTGAAAGAAAAAATTTAGACTTGGGTATTCTTCTGCTGCTACCCCATCTTGCACTTTGATAGTGTCCTTGTCTTTCCCAGCAAAACCATTATCTCTACCAACTGTCATAGTTGACTCTTTTTTTTTACTGTTCTAATCTTCTTTTTGTTTGATTCTCTCTAATTAGAATGTTATATCACTCGATTTTCATACTTAAGCGTCTCAATTTAATTTCTTTTTCTTGAAGTATCAACAATTAAAAAAACTAACATGAAAATATGTCAATCAAAGGAATCATATATATATATATATATGTGTGTGTGCGTGTATGTGTGTGTGTGCCTGTTTGTATGTTTATAGAAAACTCAAAAGTGAATATATTTAACTCTATTAATTATATAATAAAAGAAAAAAATTCTTTATATGTTTAAAGAAAACACAAAAGTCACTATATATATATATATATATATATATATAGGAAAGTCACTAACATGTTGATGTGGCATGCTTATCTTTTTTTAAAGAAAAACCCTTTAAATTTGTATTAAAGGTTAAAAAAAATAATCTATTTAATATAAGAAAATTTATCATTTTAGATGAATTGATTGAATTAAACAGAACAACTACGGTTACTGCATTGCCCATTAGTATCCTATATAAATTTCGCTTTTCTCATTTTAAAATTAATATATTGTGCATTTAAAAATTCAAAAGCATATTCACGAAATACACTTCTTAAATTATCTAGACATAAATATAATGTAACGTATTTGTTCAATTTCAATTAACATTATGATTTCATGTGAGTTACAATCTCTTCACCTCCCACATCTTTCAATATTCTAAGTAATTAAGATTGAGTCTTCTATTATAAGTACCAATACTAATGGGTGAATGCCAAATTATGTTTTCAGTCTCCAATTTTTTTTTTTCATATTGTTTTCCTAATTTATTTTCTCTTACCATTATTGTGCTATATAGTTGATTTCTGTTTTTATTTTTACTGTATATATATATGCATGAAATTTGCTTTTAGTTTCAACAGAATGTTGGGTTGTTGCAATTTAGTGATTTTCTCTTCTTCATCATCATCATTTTTTTTATTAAACTTATGCTATTTATATATCTGATTTTGATTGTAGGTAAGGATGACAAAAAGACAGGAATGGCTAATGTATTTAATAGTACGAAGTTATGAGCATTCTATCTCTAGGACATATTTACTTTCATATTTTTTACAACTATTTTTTATAATATTACAGTTTGTGATTTTAGATTTTCTTAGCAGAGACAGAAGGAGACGCAGATTCGAATGATGCAGTGTGAAAAAAAGAGTGAAACTATAGGATTATCCCTATCCAAGTAGTATTTTTTAAATGGAGTATTCATTGTGCAAGATAATTCTTTAAAAATTATTATTATTATTATTATTATTATTATTATTATTATTATATAATTAAGATTTACAATGAATACTCCGTATAAAAAGTCAGACAAATCAATGTAGCATATCTCAATGACAATTTATCTATTTTCTCCTTTTCTTCCTTATTCCTTTAGATTAAGCTGTCTAATTCTTAATTATTATTCATGAATGTTCAGTTGTATATTCTTCAGGCTTTTATTTATGCATCAATATTAATAAATTATTTCTTTAGTGATTTTGATGTGATATTTAATTAGGTTGATAAATGGAGAAGAAGAGGAGCATAGTAAGGAGGAGAAAAAAGCAGGAATATAAAATATTATTGTGAAAAATTAAATAAATTTATATTTTTTATCAAAATTTTCATTTAATTGAAAAATTCTTCTGTATATTTTTAGTATTATTTTTATTTCTTTGAAGAAATATTTAATAGTTTGGGGCTTTTTTTTAATAATTTTTTTAATTCTTAAATAGCATTCCTAATTAAGAAATAAATTTTTCATCATTTTGATAATTTTTATTTAAATAAAACTTATGAATCCACAAAATGAAGGGGAGGGGAAAGGGAATAAAAAAAGCTCTCTAAATAAAACCCTTGTCATAAAACCCTAGAAGTGTGTGATATCGTCGGAATTATGGCCGGTATGGCCAATGGCCAATCTCCTCTTGGGGAGGCTGGGCCACCAGAATGTGTTGTAAAGGATGATAGACCAAAAATTTCATACGTTGATGTTTTCAAGCCTATTAAATCTCAATATAAACCTCTTCTTTTGAAAAAATTACGTATTTGCATGGTAAGCCTAGAATAGTATGGGAGGAGGAGGAAGTGCATAAGATGATTATTAATGAAGAGCTGCAATATGCAGTGGTGGGGAATTCTTAATGTGGATGGCCAGACATTCAAGATCTACGTCGTTTGATCCCTAACCAATCGAACTTAAAGGAGAGGTAAATATTGGTTTGCTTAGTAATCTTCATATTCTGATCAGGCCCACTAGATTAGAGGATTATGTTCATTTATTATCTAAACCTCAGTTTTATATTACTCAAAATTACTGGTGATACCTAATACGTACGTTAAAATGGAATTCGCTATTTGATCTAAATGGGGAGACCTCAATAGAAGTGGCTTGGATTTCATTCCCTGCTTTGCCTTCAAATTTTTTTGGAAAAGAAACAGTATTTTCTTTAGCGGCAGCAATCGAGAAGCCTCTTCAAGTAGATCTTGCAACACAAAAAAAAATAAGACATACCTGTGCTAGGGTGAAAGTTGAAGTGGATTTGTTGGGAGATTTCTCTGAGAGGATTAACATTGGAATAAGGATGAAGAATGGGGAAGTCAAAGAAAAATGTATTAACATTAAATATGATTATGTCCCAAAGTACTGTAAATCTTGCAAGTTACAAGGACATAATGAACAAGAATGCTATGTTCTACATCCTGAGTTATATCCAACAGAAGAGTGGAATGATGACAAAGAACAAAGGCTTATGGAGAAATAAGGAGAAAACCAAAACTGAAAAGAAGGGGAAGAGAAAAAAGGGGATGATACAGGAAAAACATTACAAAGTGAAGAAGATGGTTTCCAGGCTCAACATCGAAGAGAAAATAAAAGATGGGGGAATAAAAAGGGAGAGAAAAATTTGAATGGAACCCTCGGAACTTAGGGAAGAATAAAGAAGTGGTAATGGGCAATAAGAATGGAGCATTAGAGGAAAAAAATAATGGTGTTAATGAAGAACAAGCACATAGGCAGAAAGATTTTCATATTTAAAATAAAATGGATATCACAAATAGAAACAATTTTGTTAATAATGAAAAGCAGGCCACAACAGCTGATGGATTTGTGGAGCACATAGGGGAATCCAGTAGTCAAGTCAGACAATAAGATGCACACATTACAATTCAGCATACACTAGGTTTGGAGGAACTTGTAGAAGTAGAAGGAAAATATGAATAGTCATTGGGGTGTGAAGTACAAAAGTCATCAACGAATGGGGAGCTAGATATCATTGAAGTTGACGCTACACAGAACAATGCTAATAATATTCAGAATATTCAGAATAGTCAAAGGAATAAGCAAGGGGAGCAGGTGGGACAAGGTGATACAGTATCTAAATCAGCAACAGTTCCTAAGATCAGTACAATGTCAATAAAGGAGAAGAATGATAAGCAAGATACAGAAAAGAATGGAAGCATTGATTTACATATTGAACAAGTTAGTAGAGAAGGTGATTTGTCTCTTCGGCATATTGGAAATTTGATGGGTAAAGTAAAGAAAGGGACAAAAAATAACTTGCCCCAATCATAAATGAATACAAAGAGGAAGAAGGGTTCTTCTGATACTATTGATCAATGATAAATAAAGTTATGTTTTGGAATATCTGGTCAGTAAAAACTCAAAAAACTTTTGAGAGTTTACTTGACTTGCATAAAAGACACAAATATTCTTACATTGCTTTATTTGAACCTTTTCAAACCCTGACTGAATTAGATAAGTATAAAAGAAAGGCATGCCAAATACAAGGTGCAACAGTTCAGCTAAAAGATGAATTTTTTGGGAAGATGGATGGAAAGAAAAGGCCATTACAGATACAATACAACAACTTAGAATGTAGTTCCAACTGAAAAAGACTGATAAGTGCTTTTACATCATAGCAGTTTATGCTACATGTTCTTCTTTGGAAAGTTTGGAACTATGGGAGGACTTACAGAATTCAATGGCTTGTAGGTGGTGATTTTAACGTAATTTTGGATGATTCTGAAAAGATGAGAGGTTTAGAAGTTACTCAACAAGAAATAGAAGATTTTACAGGATATGAATCTTCTTGTGCTTTAAATAAATTGAGGTTTACAGAAAGTAGTTAAACTTGGTGGAATAGTAGAATAGAAATATTGGATAGATTATTTGGTAATAATGAGTTTTTTCAATTGCTGCCTAATAGCGAAGTCTATCATTTGATAAGACGGGAGTCAAACCATGCACCTTTGCATGTGCTGTGTAATGCTTCTCAATAACAGGTTGTAAAACCTTTTAGATTTTTGAATTTTTGAACAAAACATGCTAATTATAATAAGGTTGTTGAGGAGGCTTGGTTGGGGCCTGTACAAGGCTCACTTTTTAGTATTATTCATGAAAGTTGAAGATGGTAAAGTAAGCACTAGCTCAGAAGAGTATTTTTGGTAATATTTTTCAGAAAGTTGCTAATCTGGAAGATGTTATCAAGGAACAAGAGATCCAGCTAAAAATTTATCCCTCAGAGAAAAATAGAGTTGCATTGAGTAAGGTTGAGACTGAGTTGAAAAGGTTTTTGTATCTAGAGGACGAATTTTGAAACCAGAAAGTTGGAATGAAATGATTTTTAGAGGGAGAAAAGAACACAAAATTCTTCCATGCATATGTGAAGGGTAGAAGAAAGAAGATGCAGGTAACTGAGATTCAATCAAGGAGATATTATTACTATAACTCAAAACATTGAAGAAGAAGTTGTACATATATTTAAAGAGCGGTTTACAGAGACTTAGGGATATGATGTTAGTACTATGATGATCAATATTCCTCAGCTTATTACTCTAGATCAGAATAAACAAAATGGAGAAGATGCCAACAATAGAAGAGGTAAAATAGGTGGTCTTTGATCTAAATGGAGACAGTGCTATTGGACCTAATGGATTCTCTGGATAGTTTTTTCAGGCCAGTTGGGATGTGGTTGGTGAAGATATCACAAATATGATAAGAGCCTTTTTTGTGGTCAGGAACTTCCTAGATATGTTGCTCATACCAATTTGGTGCTACTGCCAAAGAAGGAAGTTATAAAGGGTTTTGGTGATTTAAGGCTTAGAATTCTTAGTAATTTTGTTAACAAGATTATATCAAGACTTTTGCATGGTAGAATTGTAGTTGTTCTCGCCAACATAATTTTCTTAAATCAATCAGGTTTTGTGAAAGATAAAGGCATCACAAAAAATATTTCGTTGGCTCAGGAGATTATCAAAGACATTAATATAAAGAAAAAACATCACAATGTGGTGGTGAAATTGGATATAGCAAAGTCATATGATTGAGTATTTTGAAATACCTTATTTTGGTGATGAGAAAATTTGGTTTTCTGAGAGAATATTGGATATGATTGTAAGGTTGATTAGTAGTAATTTGTATTCTGTGCTTATGAATGGACAGTCTTTAATTTTTTTCAAATGTTCAAGGGGTTTGAAGCAGGGGGATCCTATCTCTCCAACCTTATTTATTATTGTTACAGAGGTGTTATCAAGAGGTTTAAACAACTTGTTTGAAGATCCTCAGTTTATAGGTTTTGGAATGCCAAAATGGAGTCCTGAGACAAATCACTTATCTTATACAAATGATAGTATTTTATTTTGTTCAGGATATTCTAGTTCTATTAAAAAGATGATTAAGGTTTTGAGCGATTATGAATATGCTTCTGGACAGATGATCAATTTAAACGAGTCTATTTTATTTGCATGAGAAAACTCTAATCAGGATAGCCAATTTGATGAGAAGAATTACTGGCATAAATCAAGGTACTTTTTCTTTTATTTATCTTAGTTATCCAGTGTTTTATGGAAGAAAAAAGAAATCCCATTTTGAGGAGTTGATTAAAAAATTCATGAAAAGATTGGGTTTGTGACAACATAAGTAATTATTTTTGGTGGTAGATATATTTTCATTGCACATGTATTGCAATCTATGCCTATTTATTTATTGTATGGAATGATACCACCAAGAAGTATAATTGATCAGCTTCATAGAATTTTTGCTAAGTTTTCGGGGTAAATATCACTGGAGCAAAGAACAAGCATTGGATTTCCAAGGAAATATGTGCTACCCAAAGAAAGAAGGGGGGTATTGGTTTTAGATCCCTTCATACAGTGGCTAAAACTTTGAGTGCAAAATTATGGTGGAATTTTAGGACCTCAACAACTTCTTTGTAGAATGTTTTTATATGGAATAAGTATTGTAAGAAACTATATCTTGTTATTGCAAAAGGTTATAAAGCATCTCATGTTTGGAGAAGTCTGATGGCAGTGAGAGATGAGGTGGAACCTAACATTTGATGGCAGTTGAAAGATGGTAACTCAAGATTTTGGTTCGGTAATTGGACTGGGAAAGGGGCATTATATTTTGTGGAGGTTAATAACATTGATGAAGAATAATTAAAGGTTAAGAAGTTTGTTGATAATGGGGAATGGAATAGGCAGAAGCAAAGATTAAGCTATCAGAACAGATGGTGGAGTATATTGTGAATAATCTAAAGATTTCTAATCCAACTATGATCAATGACAAACCTTGGTGAACTGGGAGTACTCAAGGACCTTTTACAATTAAATCAACATGGGATTTGATAAGAAGAAAGAGGGATAAAAAGAAGGATTATAAGAGTATTTGGGTTAAGGGTATTCCTTTTAAAATTTCATTCTTCATGTGGAGAGTTTATAAAATAAAAATACTCACTGATAACAACTTAAGGAGGATGAGGATAAATATGGTGTCCAGGTATTGGTGTTGTAATACCAAAAACAAAAAAAAATATAGAACACCCTTTTCTAATAGCCCCCATAGTTAAAAGGCTATGGAGGCAGTTTTCTGTTTTTGCAGGTATTGATATTGAGGAAATAGATCTAAAGCAGATCATTCATACATGGTGGAATATGAAATTATTCCCTAAACTAGATGTTGTATACAAAGCTATTCCGGCCTTTATAATATGGTTCCTGTGGAAAAGAAGGAATGAAATTAAGTATGGGAGGACAATGGCCTTTTCAAGAATCAGTTGGCAAGTACAAGACTTAATAAGGAAACTTATTAAAGTTTTGTATCCTTGGATAAAAAATGGAAAGCAATCTTTGCCTAATATTATTGATATGCTAAGGTTTTATAAACCTAGATACATTGTCATATTGTGACTTGGAGTTTTCTTGGAAGAGACAAGTTGAAATGCAATACAGATGGGGCTTGCAGGTATGATCCTGGCCTAGGATCTTTTGCCTACTGTTTTAGAAATAAAAATGGAGATTTGGTCTATGCTATGACCAAAGGGTTAGGAGAAACGACTAATATTGAAGCTGAAGCAATGACAATTAGAGAAGACATTATGTTCTCAAAATCACAGAATTACAAGGGTATTATGATTGAGTCTTATTCTTTGACTGTGGTGAGAATTATAAATCAATAATGGAATATCCCATGGGGATTAGCTGAGGTAATTGAAGACATTTGGTGGAATCTACATGAGTTACAAGGTGAAGTTAAGAATATTGTCATGGAGGATAATATGATGGCGGATGCACTAGCAAATAAGGTGGTGGAGGTACAAAATAACAAAGAATACAAATATTTTAATGAGATACCAGCTAACATCAGAAGGTTCATAAACATGGACAAATATCAAATCCCAAATCTCAGGATAAAAACTCATAAAATAAACAAGCACCAATGAAGAACAAGAGCAAATTAAGAGAGACTAAGGAGCATATGGTCCCAGCATACATAATTCCATGGGGGTACAAAATAGTGCCAAACATAGTCAGGAAGTTCTAAATCAGTACAACAAAGGAAGAGTGTGAACATCAGCTAGAGGATCTAGTTATCAAAAACTTCACCAAAAAAAGGGGTACTTAAAGCTTTGAACTGCATAACATCATATTTGCCTTGGTCTATTAGTTGCATGGACCTCCCAGATTATCATCTTTAAAGAAGAGAAGAGGTCGTGGTTAGGGGTTTGGAGGTGTTAAGACAAGACTGTCAGAAAGATAGATCCATACCTTGTGGTGAAAATCGGTGGTTTAGCAACCGGTCCTTTGGGGTTAAACCCAGACCACCCGAGATTTGTTTGGGATTAGAAAAGAAAGGAAAGGATCAAAACACAAGGTGGGTGAAAACATTACTTGAGGTAAAGGAGATAGATAGAGCTGATATAAACAACCACATGCAGGGATGGAGCTTCCGAATAACCCAGAAAAGGAAACGGAGAAAGCGACGGCACCAGGTTGGGGGAACATCTCTCAGAGGAAGAAGATGAAATGGAGGAAAAAGAGTACTAAGTACTCTTGTCTGAAAAAGTTATTTTACCTTTTCAAAAGTGGAGTCTTTTCATTTTCTCGATATTGGATCGGGTATGTTGGTGGATCTGGATCAACAATGTAAAGATTGGGCCATTGGATTTATTGATCTGGAATAAAAAGGTCCGATAATGGATCAAAATTTTTTAAATTTTTTTAAAAAGGGAGGGGAAAAGGGACAGAAATCAAATTGAATGCTTTTATTTTAAAAAAAAATGCATAAAATCGAGTTGTAGGTATTTTTTGTCTTTATTTTTTATTTTATCTTAATCTTTTTTTCCTAAATCTCTTTTCTTCCTCA
Organism: Capsicum baccatum var. pendulum; assembly: GCA_030864225.1. Lineage (NCBI taxonomy): Eukaryota > Viridiplantae > Streptophyta > Magnoliopsida > Solanales > Solanaceae > Capsicum > Capsicum baccatum. Next base: position 63,390,213 of record CM061558.1, read on the forward strand.
CAATGTTATATAAGAACGGAATGATGTTGATTATTTAAAGATCAAAGTAGCAAAGTGGATTATAAAAATGTATAGTAGTATTTCTAAAAAATTTATTAGCTTTCTGATCATTTTCTATTTTATTGATTAAGTTTGTAGCTTGTGTTATTTTATGTGGATTATATAAAAATATTTTCGAGCATAATCTGAAAGTTTAATCTTTTCTCTTGAATAATCTTGAGATTCCCTTTTCCTTGCATTCTTGATCATGAAATTGCAGGATATATACTTTCGTAATCTTTTAATTTGAAGTTTCAGTTTTCTTTAGTGCTACTAATTAGCATTTGTCAGAAGATCTCTTTATGAGAATATCACTCCAAAATTAGTATGACGATAGACAATATTAATGAAAATGTGACTTGCGATTTATATGACAGAATTGAAAAAAAATACAACTTTGATTGGGAAGAGTTAATAAATAATCATATCCCAAAGCCATATTAGTATCAAAAGAGAATGATAAGATTCGTGGAAAAAGAATTAATAAATTAAAATTCTGCTGATATTATAATGAGGACTACAAATTGATATACTCCCTCCATTTATTAAAGTACATGCTTTGTTTTTTGTCAGACTAATTTTGATAGTTAAATTTGATTAGATAATTTAAATTTTTAAAATTAAAATTCAGATATTCAAAAGTTATATGAAAAGTATATGTAATTTTCATTCTTTTAATTTGATTAAGATATATATATCATTAAATGTTGGTCAAAATTTATATTATTTAGCTATAACAAAGGAATCATGCACTTATTTAGAAACGGAGGGAGTACATGAAAAGTTTTGAAA